>CM053028.1:195876848-195896600 GCA_028564925.1 Lithobates sylvaticus
TGCCTGACTTTGATAATGTATGCTGAACGGTCAATACATTTGACTCAGGTATGTACTTATACATGTACATGTACATATCAAATTGTAAAGTTCCTGTTCTACAGTTAGCCATACATACATCCACAGGTTTGGTGTACTTACCTTTTCACATCACTACTGTGATTACTAGCTCATATTACAACGCCTAAAAGCATACACCCTCTCAATGTACAACGATTGAACAGAACCCATAAGGTTTAAAATGAGCATCTAAAGTTTATGTCAGAATCTTGGTCTGATATGACACAGTTCATGTTAATAAAGTACCAGGCAATTCAGTTGGAAGATACCCTCAAGAGTTATGCAGTAAATAAACCTGAGGACAAATTCCAATAGTTGTAAGTTCTACAAAAATCATCTCAAATTTAGCCCCATAAGGCAATGAAGATTGGTTCAGACACTGATGGCTGAGGATCCAAATATTTAAGGGTTCTATCTGTATGATATAGGATCCATCCATATTGTGGCAATACTTAGAAGCCCAGCCCCAGGACACCTTAGTAAGATTGTGTCTGGTTGTAGGTGCAGTAGGGTACTAGGCATCAGACATCACTCCAAAAGGGAGTGAAGAATCAAATCACCACTACTAGATATTCCAGGTTGCTGTAAGCCAAAGTTTGTCCATAAAGTAAGCAATAGGGTTGCTTTAGGAGGACAACTTTGCATACTGTTCAGTAGGGAAATAAAATAATTACTTTGAAATCTGCAAGTTCAACTGAACAAACCGATGGTCATTTTTTCAATATGGCACTGGAATGTTAATGTCAAGGAAATTACAATTCAAATCTCTATTTGCTTATGATAAATAGTACAGTAAGACACTTTTCCCATTAAATAACAGATATAAACCAATGTTGATATGCTATTTTTTCTCATTGAATGCTGAGGGGATTTGAACCTAAAGTATCTTTAATCCATTATAATATTCAGTGGAGAATCTTCTTGGCTGAATACTAGGTCAATATCAAGTGAAGTGAATTACTCATAGAGAATACATATATCCCAAATTAATTTTACCAATTTCATATTATTATACCATGAAATGAGAAGCAAATACAGTACCTTTGTAGGCCTGTTCACAATCACTGAAGTGCTAAATCAGCACAGATTGCCCACTCCAGTAAATAAACAGCATGAAAATCCTTGTGTGATAATGAACAGAGATACAACAGGATAATTAGCAAAGAAACATTTCTACTAATACCAATCCAGTTATTTTCTAGTGCAGTAGAGAAATATAATACTTACACTAAAGCCCCATACACACGGTCGGACTTTTTCATCAATTTTGTCCGATCGGACAAGGTTGTTGAAAAATCAGACCGTGTGTATGCACCATCGTACAGTGTTCGTCGGTTTGTCCGACAGGACAAAGTCAAATATCTCCTGCTGGAAAGATTTGCCGTCAACCCGGTCCGATCACACCAAATCCGATCGTGTGTACGGTTGTCCGACCGGACAAAGTGCCACGCATGCTCAGATCACATTACAAGACCAAAGCTATTGGCTACTAGCCTCTACTTTGTCCCGTCGTAGGCAACAAACGTCACCACGTTCAGAATGATCGGATATATATATATATATATATATATATATATATATATATATATATATATATATATATATATATATATATTGTGGAGATGCGCCCCCCATCTCACAGGTGCATATAAGCAGCACATGCCTGATTTTGGCAGGGATGCTAATTGCACACCTGTGGGCTGGGTTCAAAAACATCCCAGGAAATGCAGTCAGTGCTCAGACCTGGAGACGGCTCCGCCCAGCAGACAGGAAGTCTGGCCAGGAGGTTGGGAGAGTTCCAGGAGATAGAGACAGGAGCCTAAGACTGGAGGTGGCAGTCTGAAGCAGGCAGGTGTAGCCTGCGACTAAAGCAGCACGAAGCTGACAATGAGTAAGCCAGGAGGCTATCGTTTTGGTTATGCAGTGATGGTGGAACCCCCTGCGAGGGAAGATTTCTGTTGATTTGAACTTTTTTCGTTTCCTTTAAATAAAAGTGGGCTGCCATGCCCTAAAAACACAAGTCTGGAGTGGCACGTTTCTGAAAAATCGCATGCACCACTTGAATCTAATCACCCCGGATCATCACAATTGGTAGAGAAATTGGCGTTGGGCACGGATGGCGTTGGTCCAGATCCTCGCATGCTGGAAACCGTGAGTGTCAGAGACTGTGTGTATTGCTGTGTGAAGCAAAGTGATGGGTGCTGTGTCTCAGCTGTAAGGAGACAGTACGCAAAAAATTTTTTGAAGGAACTCTGCATCTGTTGCTGCAAAGATGCATGTTGCCCGTAGCAACAAAGGCAAGGTCAGGCGTGAGACCTATGGCCAATGGTGGAATGATCCTGATGAGAGTCCTGGCTGGTGGGCTCAAGAGGATTGTTACACTTACTGGAGAAGCTCTGCAGGGAGAAGGCAGTCTCCCATAGCAACCAGTGAAGTGTCGTCTGGATGGTGGGGCTCCTATGAAGAGGTGGCTCACTGTTCCCACAAAGAGGGCTGGGAAGCCCGAGAGTCTTTCATTTCACCCGGTAACCGCATGGGGAAATACAGCAGGAGAAAGCAACAGGCTGACTGGAAGTTCAAGAAGAGAGTGGTTGCCCATAGCAACGCCTGTGATTCCAAGTCTGCAGACTGGGTGAGAAAGACTGACTATGTGACTGCACACAGGAGTGGAAGTGACCCCAAATGGGAGATCCCCTGTTTGTGCTAAAAAGGACTTGCCTTGCTGCAGTGCCCTGTTCAGTGGGGAGGCAAGTGTTAAACTTAAAAAGCTTGAGGTCTGCAATGAAACTCCATCTGCTCATGCTGATGAGGGTGGGGAACAGCAACATGGTGTGGTTGAAAATGTGTTGCCACAATGTCGGGTAAAACAAAGTGATGTGTTTAATGCTGAGAAGTGTAAAACTGACAAAAGCAGTGTTTCAGATGCTATTGAGCCTCTTGGTCTGTCCAGGTCTCATTGGGATGATGTAGTCCAACAGAGCAATACCTACTGGGATGATTTGGCCAAGAGACTAATAGCAATGCTGGAAGAAGCTTTTGCTGCTAAAAGAGTAGTGGATGCTATGGCTGCTGTGCCAGGAGAGGTGTCTGCAGAACAGCCTATAGGCCAAGATGCACGGGTTGTTGCAGAGACTAATCCTCTCATGACTGAAGGTCCCAGCGAGTGTAAACGCACAGCGGAAATTGTGTCCACAATGATAAAAAGAGAAAATGTGTATTTTGTGACAGACATGCTTAATGAAATGTTAGCATCATGGAGTATACAGCCAGTATATATCCTGCCGTCCTCTCCTGTGTTTGGAGAACTGGTACCACGGGGTACGGCTGATTGGCGCTGGATATTGCAGGCTGTACTGTGCAGAAATCGCAAATGCTTGAATCGTTTAATGCAATGTTTTGTATTGATGTGGAAAGTTGTCTCACAGTGTGCTGGATTGCTTCATACAAAGATTGTGTATGACAAGCACTCTGGAGCCCTGTTAGACAAGGCAGAGGTATCGGAAATACCAGCGGTAACAGAAATGGTGAAAACTGATTTGGGAAAAAGTGTTGTGCAAGAACAGTCGCTGATGGAGTGTTGGACAACAGGGGGCGATGTGAAACTGTGGGAAGGTCCCATAAAGAGTAACTGCTTCCCTGTGTGTGGTCCCTCCTCAGACACTGTCCTAGCAAGCGATGGGACCAGAGTTCCTGGTAGTTTTGAACTGGGTAATTTTGAGAAAGCGGTTGCCAGGGGTAACTATGCAGGTATCAGCGAACCTGAAAACCAAAAAGTGCTGGGTAAAGTTGAGACCGATGTCAAAGTAGGACCCCTACAGTTTTGGCAGAGTAGATCTGGGGGAGGTGAGAAGAAATGTAAGCTCCCAAAAATTAGGAAGAAGTCCGCATGGAAGCATACCCGGAAAAAGAGGTGGGTGGAGTGCCCCTTTAGGAAGAAGGCTTTTGTATTTCTCCCTCCGGTGCGAAACAGGGGGGGAGGATATGTGGAGATGCGACCCCCCATCTCACAGGTGCATATAAGCAGCACATGCCTGATTTTGGCAGGTATGCTGATTGCACACCTGTCGGCTGGGTTCAAAAACATCCCAGGAAATGCAGTCAGTGCTCAGACCTGGAGACGGCTCCGCCCAGCAGACAGGAAGTCTGGCCAGGAGGTTGGGAGAGTTCCAGGCGATAGAGACAGGAGCCTAAGACTGGAGGTGTAGCCTGCGACTAAAGCAGCACGAAGCTGACAATGAGTAAGCCAGAAAGGCTATCGTTTGGTTATGCAGTGATGGTGGAACCCCCTGCGAGGGAAGATTTCTGTTGATTTGAACTTTTTTCGTTTCCTTTAAATAAAAGTGGGCTGCCATGCCCTAAAACACAAGTCTGGAGTGGCACGTTTCTGAAAAATCGCATGCACCACTTGAATCTAATCACCCCGGATCGTCACTATATATATATATATATATAGGCCCAACCAGGCGCCTTCTTTGTTGAGTTGCAAATTGCTCAGCATTAGGGATGAGCTTCGAGTCGAACATTGCCTGTTCGCCTGTTCCCCGAACAGCGAACAATTTGGGGTGTTCGCTGCAAATTCTAAAAGCCGTGGAACACCCTGTAAAAGTCTATGGGAGAAATCTAAAGTTCTAATTTTAAAGGACCTATATGCAAGTTATTGTCATAAAGTGTTTGGGGACCTGGGTCCTGCCCCAGGGGACATGTATCAATGCAAAAAAAGTTTTAAAAACTGAATTTTTGTTCGGGAGCAGTGATTTTATTAATGCTTTAAGTGAAACAATAAAAGTGTAATATTCCTTTAAATTTCGTACCGGGGGGGGGGTGTGTATAGTATGCCTGTAAAGGGGCGCATGTTTCCCATGCTTAGAACTGTCCCTGCACAAAGTGTAATTTCTGAAGGAAAAAAAGTCATTTAAAAGCACTCGCGGCTATAATGAATTGTCGGCTCCCCATAATACAGAGAACAGTCATTGAAAGTCATTGATAAAAAAAAAAAAAAAGCGTGGGGTTCCCCCCAAATTCAATTACCAGGCCCTTCAGGTCTGGTATGGATATTAAGGGGAATCCCGGGTCAAATAAAAAAAAAGATTATGTGGGGTTCCCCCCAAATATCCATACCAGACCTATGGATTTTTAAGGGGAACTCCACGCCAAATTTAAAAAAAAAATGGCGTGGTGTTCCCCCCAAAAATCTATACCAGACCCTTTATCCGAGCACGCAACCTGGCAGGCTGCAGGAAAAGAGGGGAGACGAGAGAGCAGCCCCCCTCCTGAACCATACCAGGCCACATGCCCTCAACATTGGGAGGATGCTTTGGGGGTCTGTGACCCCTCAAAGCACCATGTCTCCATGTTGATGGGGACAAGGGCCTCATCCCCACCACCCTGGCTGGTGGTTGTGGGGGTCTGCGGGGGGCTTATCAGAATCCTGCCCCCCCTGTTTGAAATGGTAAGGGGGTACAAAAGTACCCCTACCAGTTCACAAAGAAAGTGTAAAAAATTGTTAAACACACTGACACTGTTGGGAAAAGTCCTTTATTAAAAATAAAAAAAAGATTTCAGCGGTGGTAATCCACTCTTGCTATCCAGCGATGGGTGATCTCTTCTCAGAAGTCCTGTGATGGATGATCTCCCGATGGTCCAGTGCAGCGCATCCTGCCTCCACGGAGACACTGCGGGAATCCCGACAGCCTGATAAGGTCTTAGCTGAGAAAAAACTTTTTGACTTTTTAGGGGGAACTCAACGCCATTTTATTAGATAGCAAGAGTGGATTACCACCGCTGGAATCTTTTTTTTTATTTTTAATAAAGGACTTTTCCCAATGGTTTCAGTGTGTTTTTTAACAATTTTTTACACTTTCTTTGTGAAATGGTAGGGGAACTCCACGCCATTTTTTTTTATTTGGCTTGGAGTTCCCCTTAAAATCCATACCAGACCTGAAAGGTCTGGTATGGATATTTGGGAGGAACCCCACATAATGTTTCTTTTTAAATTTGACCCGGGGTTCCCCTTAATATGCATACCAGACCTGAAGGGCCTGGTAATTGAATTTGGGGGGAACCCCACGCTTTTTTTTTTTTTTTTTTTTTTTATCAATAACTTTCAATGACTGTTCTCTGTATTACAGGGAGCCGACAATTCATTATAGCCGCGAGTGCTTTTAAATGACTTTTTTTTCCTGCAGAAATGACACTTTGTGCAGGGACAGTTCTAAGCATGGGAAACATGAGCCCCTTTACGGGCATACTATACACACACCCCAGGTACGAAATTTAAAGGAATATTACACTTTTATTGTTTCACTTTAAGCATTATTAAAATCACTGCTCCTGAAAAAACCTCTGTTTTAAAAAAAAAAAATTTGCATTGATACATGTCCCCTGGGGCAGGACCCAGGTCCCCAAACACTTTTTAGGACAATAACTTGCATATTAGCCTTTAAAAGTAGCACTTCTGATTTTGAATGTTCGAGTCCCATAGACTTTAATAGGGTTCAAAGTTCACGCAAAGTTTAGGTCTGTTCGCAGGTTCTGGTGCGAACCGAACCGGGGGGTGTTCGGCTCATCCCTACTCAGCATATGTACATATTTCCTGCGTAATAGTGCAGCCAGGCCTTTTATTGTGCTGGAATGTACTGCCCAGCAGTGGTCCTGTACTGCATGCTTCCCAATGTGTGTTGCTAGTGCCGAACACCCAGTGAACTTGTTTCATATCTTGTGTGGGGTGTCCAGGGTCCTTAGGCCAGGACTGCCTGCTGCTGCACACTACTGTGCCCTGCACTATATACACATTGTTGTACATATCATACCACTACTGATCAAAGTGTTTATTGTCTCAAGAGTTGCTGGTTGCTAAGCACTCACTCATTGACTATTTTATGAAGCTCTTCTTTAATTAAAGTAGGCTGAAAAGCATATTTGATAGAACAATTTCAAGTTTTTAATGGCTTTGATGAGTTTTGTACACGTCTAAATAAAATAATATGTGATGTTGCACACTACTGTGTCCTACACTATATACACATTGGTGTACATATCATACTACTGATCAAAGTGTTTATTGTCTCAAGAGTTGCTGGTTTCTAAGCACTCACTCATTGACTATTTTATGACGCTCTTCTTTAATTAAGGTAGGCTGAAAAGCATATGTAATAGAACAATTTCAAGTTTGTAATGCTCTTGATGAGTTTTGTACACGTCTAAGTAAAATAATATGATGCAGCACTAAAAATAAGCTGGCAATAAGACCTGCAAAATATAAAATGTTGCATGTGATAAATATATATGTGGTAAAAAGAATTCAAAACATTAAATGAAAAACATCCATATAAAGCTCCCTAAGTGCCGGTTCACACTACAGCGACTTGGGATCTGACTTGTAAGTTCTCAAGTAGCCCCAAGTTGCTGGACATAAGAAATGCCATTAGAAGTGAATGAGAACCGTCTTAATGTACACCACTGAAGTCGCTCCGACTCCATAAAAGGTTCCTGTACTACTTCAAGGCAACTTCTAGGCGACTTGTACCCATAAATTTCAATGGAAGTCGCCTCCAAGTCAGATCTCCAACTAATTTAAAGCGACTTTACAGGAAAAAGAAAATAATTTACCCAGGTACTCCCCATTGTAACCTGGGGGACAGGTAGCAGGTACAAAGCTCCCTGGGATGAGCAGTTGTTCAGGCACAGATACAAAATCCAGTGAGGTAGTGACAAACAGTGCTGTGTTTTATTTGTGTTATATACAGGTGCTGTACAGTGTTCCAGAAAACAAATAAAAACAGAAATAGCAAAACAAAAATCCTAGCCGTGTTTTGGCTCTAACTACAAGGCTGAGCAAGCCTACCACTTGTCAGTTTCTGCATAAACTTCTTAACAGCCTTTACCAACCTTTTGCTCTTCACAGACCAGCGTTGTCTGTGTCCCAGGCAGAGAGCAAAGGCTGTGTGCTCATGTGAGCTTAACCACTTCACATCCGGCCGTAGCCGAATGACGGCCACAGCGCGGATGTGAAATCCCGGGAGGACGTCATATGACGGCCTCCCCTTTCCTCGTTCCCTGTGCGCGCTCACGAGCGCGCAGCAGGGAAATTCTGTGTTGGCCGTGTCCCTCGGACACGGCCAATCACAGATGGCTGTAAATGGCCAATCACAGCGGCCGTTTACAGCGCGATCGCCCTGGCCAATGACAGATGATCTCATATGTAAACATATGAGATCTTCTCTCAGCGCCGCTCCCCCTCCTCACACAGAGACAGCGTGTGAGGAGGGGGAGATGAACGGCTGCAGCGCCGTAAGTTTAAAAAAAAAAAAAAAAAAAAATGAAATGCCATCTGTGCCCACTGCCACCACTGCAATCTGTCCCCAATGCCATCTGTGCCCAGTGACATCGCCATTGCCATCTCCCAGTGCCATTCCCAGTGCCAACCCCAGTGCCATCTGTCAGTGCCATCCCCAGTGCCATCTGTCGTCAGTGCCATCTGTCGTCAGTGCCATCTGTCGTCAGTGCCACCTGTCGTCAGTGCCACCTGTCGTCAGTGCCACCTGTCATCAGTGCCACCTGTCGTTAGTGCCATCTGTCATCAGTGCCACATATTAGTGCCATCTGTCATCAGTGTCACGTATTAGTGCCATCTGTCATCAGTGTCACCTGTCATCAATGCAATCTGTCATCAGTGTCATGTGTCATCAATGCCACGTATTAGTGCCGTCTGTCATCAGTGCCACGTATTAGTGCCATCTCTCATCAGTGCCACATATTAGTGTCATGTGATATCAGTGCCATGTATGAGTGCCATCTCTCATCAGTGCCACATATTAGTGTCATCAGTGTCACGTGTCATCAGTGCCCCGTATTAGTACCATCTGTCATCAGTGCCACGTGTCATCAGTGCCACGTCAGTGTCACGTGTCATTGTCCTGTTGCTCCAGGGCCTTCAAAAGTGTAATAGGTAGTCAACAATTTAGATGTGTAATTTATGCTCCTAGAACACGTGATGGCGCTCCCTGCATGTTGGGCCTCTCTAAGTGGCCAGGCTGTGTAAAAGTCCCACACATGTGGTATCGTAATAATCAGGAGGAGTAGCAGAATTTATTTTGGGGTGTCATTTGTTGTATACACATGCCATGTGAGAGAAATAACCTATTACAATGACAATTTTGTAGAAAAAAAATAATTCATTTTGCAGAATTGTGGGAAAAAATGATCAAATGATCACATCAAAAAGCTCACCATGCCTCTTACTAAATACCTTGGACTGTCTACTTTCAAAAAAGGGGTCATTTGGGGGGTATTTGCACTTTCCTGACTTGTTCGGGTCGCAAGAAATGAGATTGGCCACCAGTGCATCAGATTTGATCAATTTTGTATAATTCGCACCACAGTTTGTAGAGTCTGTAATTTTCACAAAGACCAAATAATTTCCACTAATTTGGGTTATTTTTACCAAAGATGTGTGGCAGTATAAATTGTGGCCAAAGCTTATGAAGAAAAATTAATAATTTCCTAAATTGTAACAAAGAAAAATTCGTTTTTTTTTTCCAAATTTTCGGTCTTTTTTTCAATTATAGTGCAAAAAATAAAAAAAACCCAGAGGTGATCAAATACCACCAAAGAAAGCTCTATTTGTGGGAAAAAAAGGACAAAGAATTAATTTGGGTACAGTGTTGCATGACTGAGTAATTGTCAGTCAAAGCGTGAGAGCACCGAAAGCTGAAAATTGGTCTGGATGGGAGGGGGGTTTAAGTGCCTGGTAGGCAAGTGGTTAAATTAGCCTGGGGAAGAGGACTAAGACCCTAACTGGATCATGGCTCAGAGATTTCTGAATGTGAATGAGAGGAGCCTGGGAGACGTATAAACCCCCGAACAGGACTTTTCCTGGCTCTCTCTGAGACGCTCTGCTACATATCCTCCCCCCTTGTTTCAACCCCAGGGTTGGAACACCTGTGGCTCAACAGGAGTGAACACGGGACAGGGCATCTACATTTCCCGTCTCATCACCTGGCCTGTGTTTTACGGTGAAGGAGTAATCCTGTAGAGCCAAAAACCACTGGTTCACCCGTCTATTAGTCTCCTTCTTTTGGGCCATCCATTTCAGTGGAGCATGGTCAGTTATTAACTCTAACTGGCGCCCTAACAAATAGTACCTGAGCGCGTCCACGGCCCACTTTATGGCTAAACATTCCTTTTCAATGACTGCATACTTTTTCTCATGGTCATTGAGCGTTCTGCTTAGGTACACCACAGGGTGTTATTCCCCATTGTGTACCTGTGATAGTACTGCCCCGATACCAACATCAGACGCATCAGTCTGAACCAAAAAATCTTTGGAGAAATCGGGGGAGTACAGTACTGGCTGTGCACAAAGAGCCTTCTTCAGGACTTGGGGGGTGCACAAGCCTCACACACGCTCTGTTCTCCACCCTGGTGGCGCGGCTGCACACTGTCTTCTCCAGCTGCCGCCCGGGTGTTTTTAATTAGCCTAATGGAGGGGGGTGGTTTGTCCTGGGGGGTCTATACTAATGTGGGGGTGGTTTGTCCTGGGGGGTCTATACTAATGTGGGGGGTGGTTTGTCCTGGGGGGGGTCTATACTAATGTGGGGGGGTTTGTCCTGGGGGGTCTATACTAATGTAGGGGGGAGGTTGTCCTGGGGGGCTATACTAATGTGGGGGGGGGTTGTCCTGGGGGGTCTATACTAATGTAGGGGGGGGTTTGTCCTGGGGGTCTATACTAATATGGGGGGGGGGGGTTGTCCCATGGGGCTATACTAATGTGGGGGGGTTTGTCCTGGGGGGGCCTATACTAATGTGGGGGGGCCGTCCTGGGGACCTATACTAATGTGGGGGGGCCGTCCTGGGGGGCTATACTAATGTGGGGGGGTTGTCCTGGGGGGGGTCTATACTAATGTGGGGGGGTTGTCCTGGGGGGGTCTATACTAATGTGGGAGGGGTGTGGTTTGTCCTGGGGGGTCTATACTAATGTAGGGGGGTGGTTTGTCCTGGGGGGTCTATACTAATGTAGGGGGGGGGTTATTTGTCCTGGGGGACTAAACTAATTGAGGGGGGTGGTTTGTCCCGGGGGGGTCTGCACTAATGGAGGGGGGTGGTTTGTCCTGGGGGATCTATACTAATGGAGGGGGGTGATTTGTCCTGGGGGGTCTGTACTAATGGAGGGGGGGTTTGTTCTGGGGGGGTCTACACTAATATAGGGGGGTTATTTGTCCTGGGGGAACTAAACTAATTGAGGGGGGTGGTTTGTCCGGGGGGGGGGGGGTCTGTACTAATGGAGGGGGTGGTTTGTCCCATGGGGGTCTGTATTAATGGAGGGGGTGGTTTGTCCTGGGGGGTCTGTACTAATGGAGGGGGGTGGTTTGTCCTGGGGGATCTATACTAATGGAGGGGGGGGTGATTTGTCCTGGGGGGTCTGTACTAATGGAGGGGGGGTTTGTCCTGGGGGTCTGTACTAATAGAGGGGGGTAGTTTGTCCTGGGGGGTCTGTACTAATGGAGGGGGTCTGTACTAATGGAGGGGGGTGGTTTGTCTTGGAGGGGTCTGTACTAATGGAGGGGGGTGGTTTGTCCTGGAGGGGTCTGTACTAATGGAGGGGGGGGTGGTTTGTCCTAGGGGGGTCTGCATTAATGGAGGGGGGTCTGTACTAATGTGGGGGGATGGTTTGTCCTGGGGGGTCTATACTAATATGGGGGGGTTTGTCCTGGGGGTCTATACTAATGTGGGGGGTTTGTCCTGGGGGTCTATACTAATGTGGGGGGGCTGTCCTGGGGGGCTATACTAATGTGGGGGGGTTGTCCTGGGGGGGTCTATACTAATGTGGGGGGGTTGTCCTGGGCGGTCTATACTAATGTGGGAGGGGTGTTGTTTGTCCCGGGGGGGTCTGCACTAATGTAGGGGGTGGTTTGTCCCATGGGGGTCTGTATTAATGGAGGGGGGTGGTTTGTCCTGGGGGTCTGTACTAATGGAGGGGGGGGTGGTTTGTCCTGGGGGATCTATACTAATGAAGGGGGGTGATTTGTCCTGGGGGGTCTATACTAATGGAGGGGGGGGTTTGTCCTGGGGGGTCTGTACTAATAGAGGGGGGGGGTAGTTTGTCCTGGGGGGTCTGTACTAATGGAGGGGGTGGTTTGTCCTGGAGGGGTCTGTACTAATGGAGGGGGGTGGTTTGTCCTGGAGGGGTCTGTACTAATGGAGGGGGGTGGTTTGTCCTAGGGGAGTCTGTATTAATGGAGGGGGGTCTGTACTAATGTAGGGGGGATGGTTTGTCCTGGGGGGTCTATACTAATGGAGGGGGGTGATTTGTCCTGGGGGGTCTGTACTAATGGAGGGGGTGGTTTGTCCTGGGGGGGTTTGTACTAATGGAGGGGGGGTGGTTTGTCCTGGGGGGGTCTGTACTAATGGAGGGGGTGGTGGTTTGTCCTGGGGGTCTATACTAATGTGGGGGGTGGTTTGTCCTGGGGGGTCTATGCTAATAGAGGGGGTGATTTGTCCTGGGGGGGTCTGTACTAATGGAGGGGGGAGTGGTTTGTCCTGGGGATCTATACTAATGGGGGGTGGTTTGTCCTGGGGTCTAAACTAATGGAGGGGGTGGTTTGTCCTGGGGGGGCTGTACTAATGTAGGGGGGGGTTATTTGTCCTGGGGGGACTAAACTAATTGAGGGGGGTGGTTTGTCCCGGGGGGTCTGCACTAATGGAGGGGGGTGGTTTGTCCGTGGGGGTCTGTACTAATGGAGGGGGTGGTTTGTCCTGGGGGATCTATACTAATGGAGGGGGTGATTTGTCCTGGGGGGTCTGTACTAATGGAGGGGGGGTTTGTCCTGGGGCTCTGTACTAATAGAGGGGGGTAGTTTGTCCTGGGGGGTCTGTACTAATGGAGGGGGGTTTGTCCTGGGGGGTCTGTACTAATAGAGGGGGTAGTTTGTCCTGGGGGGTCTGTACTAATGGAGGGGGATCTATACTAATGTGGGGGTGGTTTTTCCTGGGGGGTCTAAACTAATGGAGGGGGTGGTTTGTCCTGGGGGGTCTACACTAATGTAGGGGGGTTATTTGTCCTGGGGGGACCAAACTAATTGAGGGGGGTGGTTTGTCCCGGGGGGGTCTGCACTAATGGAGGGGGGTGGTTTGTCCCATGGGGGTCTGTATTAATGGAGGGGGGGTGGTTTGTCCTGGGGGTCTGTACTAATGGAGGGGGTGGTTTGTCCTGGGGGATCTATACTAATGGAGGGGGGTGATTTGTCCTGGGGGGTCTGTACTAATGGAGGGGGGGTTTGTCCTGGGGCTCTGTACTAATAGAGGGGGGTAGTTTGTCCTGGGGGGTCTGTACTAATGGAGGGGGGGTCTGTACTAATGGAGGGGGTGGTTTGTCTTGGAGGGGTCTGTACTAATGGAGGGGGGTGGTTTGTCCTGGAGGGGTCTGTACTAATGGAGGGGGGTGGTTTGTCCTAGAGGGGTCTGTAATAATGGAGGGGGGGTCTGTACTAATGTGGGGGGATGGTTTGTCCAGGGGGGTCTATACTAATGGAGGGGGGTGATTTGTCCTGGGGGTCTGTACTAATGGAGGGGGTGGTTTGTCCTGGGGGGGTTTGAACTAATGGAGGGGGGGTGGTTTGTCCTGGGGGGGTCTGTACTAATGGAGGGGGTGGTGGTTTGTCCTGGGGGGGGTCTATACTAATGTGGGGGGTGGTTTGTCCTCGGGGGTCTATACTAATAGAGGGGGGGATTTGTCCTGGGGGGTCTGTACTAATGTGGGGGGTGGTTTGTCCTGGGGGGGGGTCTGTACTAATGGAGGGGGGAGTGGTTTGTCCTGGGGAATCTATACTAAAGTGGGGGTGGTTTGTCCTGGGGGGTCAAAACTAATGGAGGGGGTGGTTTGACCTGGGGGGGGGGGGGGCTGTACTAATGGAGGGGGTGGTTTGTTCTGGGGGGTCTGTACTAATATAGGGGGGGGTTTGTTCTGGGGGTCTGTACTAATGGAGGGGGGGGTGGTTTGTTCTGGGGGGTTTGTACTAATGGTGGGGGGGGGGTTGTTCTGTACTAATGGAGGGGGGATGGTTTGTCCTGAGGGGGGTCTGTACTAATGTAGGGGGGTGGTTTGTCCTGAGGGGGGTCTGTACTAATAGGGGGTGGTTTGTCCTGAGGGGGGTCTATACTGATAAAGGGGGGTGTTTTGTCGTGGGTATTTCGCCACACTCTTGCGCTAATAAGCGCCTTTCAATCTTATGATATAATGCACCCTCTGATCGTATGCCTCCCTGGATCCCCAGCTCCCAAAAACAGACATTACCAGCAGCTTCACGTCATCCTCTCATCATCAGCATCCAAACCTCACCAGCCAAGCATTCCATCCATCACCACCTCAGTCTGGCTGCTTTCCATCTAAGCCCCTGGCTTCCCATTGCCCAGTAAACAGCCATCAACAGCAAGTATTCTTACATGTTCATCTCAGCCTCGGTCAGCATCATCTTTCCTGTCCCAGCTCAGTGAACTCTTTTATTTAGAAAACATTCCAAGCCACACCCTCAGGGGTTTGCCTCCAACAGCTAAACCCCTCCCACAAAGGATGTGGCCTCATCTCATTCACCCAGGATGTGAATGACCATATAAGGAAATACAATACAGGGACTACAATACAGGGACAATTGTTTTCCTTCAAAAGAACCAATCACAGATGTATACATTCAAACAGACTAAACAGTGATGTACAAACCGTCTAAACTGCTTTCAATGACAACGAACAATATAAAACTATGGCTCCGTGGGCCACAATATTTATACCGTTATGCTAAAGTTCCAGTGTACACAGGGATGTTTGCTTGAAGCTATCAATGCCGTCACTGGGAAGTGGCCAGTCTCCCGGTGAGGCACGAATGAACTTCCTTAAACCAGCAAACACATCTGTAGTGTCCATAGGAAGGTTTACACAGCCAATGGTCTTCCGCCAACGTCTTTATGTGCGAATGCGCACAGATGAGCGCATTACAGCAAAACCGACACTGGGGGCATCTGACAACATACATTAATAAAATTTTCCATGACAGTCCCTCGTTTTTGTCATATCCTCCCATGTGTCTCTTGATGAATTTCGATCTTCTTACACCTGGCCTTACAGTCCATAAAAAGGAAAACACGGCTTGACATGGAGACTCTGTTCTTCGGTAGAGATGACATGGTGAGCTGTTGTAGTCGCTGGTCGGTCTGGGATCCTCTGTGTCTTGTTTGCAGGTCGGGCATCTTGTTGAGAAAAATGTGGTCATCTGCTCGGGCTCTGGTCACGCGTCCAAATCAGGCAGCAGGAGCACCTCATCACGATATATATAAGGAATAGAAACAAAAACATGAGTAAATATACCCCTACTTCCTTCAACTATGATCCGCTGCAAAAATAAAAATTAAATCACCAAAGATTCCCAGACTTTAGAGAATTCCATTCTTCACTAGCTACAGCTCTGGCTTTGCCTCTCAGGGATCCAAGCCTCATCCATATGGGCCTGAACTTTGTCACTAGTATCCCCGATTCAGGTATAACAATCTTTACTTATGAATTCCCAGGACCCCCCTTTGGATTGTGGGAACTTCCTTGTAGCTTCAACAGTTACATGAAAACATCCCATCCTCAATGGATGGTACCTTTTTCAATCGTTTCATAAGCTCAAGTCCCCACCGTGTACAAGCAATTCCCTTCTAGGTGTCCCTGTCATTCTTACCTTCCCTCGCGCCATCAGATCCTCGCGATCGGCCGCGACATAAGATGCTGGGACGAGATTCACCAGCACACATGAATCTCTTCCATTAGGAGAATTACTTTATAAACTGTAGATCCGAAGCTTTACTTTATAAACTGTGGGCTATCTAGTTATCCCGATACCAAAGCTGGTGAGAACCAGAGCTATTGTCAAAATTATAATTAATTTTACCCTCTAGAAATGTATTGATAAATTCCATTTAGAAATGTCTGTTTGGAGTCTTTACTAGTTTGTCACAACTCCTCACACCAATATATCTATATATCATACATCGCTGTCATCACTGGGGCACTAGAGCTCCGTGGAGACTCAGAGTAGACCCAACCATGTGTTCTGTTCACTTTCTTAGCTAGTTAGGAAATACACTTTAAAAAAATATAAATAAAGATACTTCTCATCCTTGTTGTCTTGTTCATCAATCTTCTCTGCAACGACCGAGTCACCTGTCACCTGTCACTTGTCACCTGTCACCTGTCACAAACTTGGCTAGAATTAGAGTGGTTAGTATCATTGGTTTGAAAAATTGTCACTCAGCCCATCCTCTTCCCCCCTTTTCCTCATCTTTACAAAGTGGAGGAAAACATACAGGATTTAGAATGGTGCAGAGCCTCAAAAACTCCTTGGACCTGAAAAGATACTTATACACACAAGTTATTAATGTGTCATTCATAAACAATACAACACTCGTAAATTGTCAATGACATTCCTCATAACCGATAATACCCAAACCCGCTGTAATCCTTACTTTCATGTTTTTACTAAAATACAACACCCACAACACGACTGTCGTGGTAGGTTCAGACTTATTCTTGTTACCACATAGAACATGACACAACTAAAACTTTAGACAAACATTTTGATACAAATGTGGGGGAGATATTTCATAGTTCCTAAATCAAAAATTAAAATTAAAACCAACCAGATGGAATTCTGCCTTCACTGTTAGGAAAAAAAACTACATACAATGGGACAGACATGAGAACATCTCAGAATATTGTATGGACCAGCCACACAAAGTTCTGGAATGGGCATCTGGATTTTAAGCACAGTTCCTCCTCTGAGAATCACAAAATCATGTACTACACATCCATCATCCCACTCATCATTACAGATTTCTGAAGCCAAAACTGAACTACTTCCAAAATATTTTTTATTCTGGGGTGTCGTACCACCAGACATCAAAAATACCTTCCAAAGGAATACACCTTACTGTACCCTCTGACCATATGTGTCACACTTTAAGGGGTCTCATGTCCGGAGCCCCAAACCCAGATCTCATGTGTAAGGCAGCTGTCTGACTGGTGTGGAGCCTTATTTTTTTATCTCCAACGCATGGATGGCCAACATTACCCATGACGATTCGAATCGCTTATGAAGTGTCCCTGCGTCCAGGGCACCTTGCACTAATTTTCGGATCAGTACTGCTTAGCGCCTCATTTTTACAGTACTGGCACCCAGCGTTTTCCGATTATTATACACGGCCTCCTGGTGTGCTAGCGTACTAATCCTCACATTTACATGCTCTACTACCGGTTATCGGCAGCCCCATAAATGTGTTGTCAGACAAACTACAAAACACCATGAAATCCTCCACTATTCAAAACAAATATTATGGCTTCTCTCTGTACCTTGATATTACAATAACTTTAATGCCTCCCCAAAACTGTATTACAATATAAACCTTAATTTACTTTAAAAATCAAAATGGTTTTGTCCTTAGTCAAAAGACCCTTAGCCCCTCTCTTCCTGTGGATACATCAAAACTCATCAAACTGGTTAATTTAAATATCAATGAAGAGGAAAGAGGGAGGGAGGCTAGATTTTCAAGTGCAGGCTTAAACAATACAAGCCTAAAAAGAACAATGAATAACCATCTGAGACACTCCCACACACTTGCAAAGCTAGTTTCACTATACACAAACCCAGTCTAGATTCAAATGGAAATCAAAATTCAATACAGAAAACGCAAAAGCTTTACTTAAAAATATGTAAAAAGTACAAAAAAATAGAATTCACTTAAAAAGGAAAATCTGCACCAAAGGCTGAACACAGCAGATACAACAAGATGGCCGATGAAAAAAACCATATCAAAGGCCAGACTTCAGCAAGATGGAGTTTTTCCCGCCAAACGAAAACAGCTAGCCTATAATAGACAAAGGCTAGGCTACAACATGAGGGATTTTTTTCCCGCCGAAACTAGCACATGGTTTCACACACAAAGGAATGATGTTTGCCCCTTCCCCTATAGGAAGGCCCAGCACAACTTAAAACATACACTTTAGGAACAGTTCCACTAAAAAGTATCTCACCGCACAATTGAGAATGCACACTTAGTAACATATGCTATCCAATGAAACAACAACAGAAGGACATGGCAGATGAAAGCCAGGGTACAAAATGGCGTCGTTAACGCATGCAAAGCAGTTGTTCCCGCCAAAACTAGCACAAGCTTCCCTACTAGCCAACCCTTCTCCCCACACAATCGGACACAAATGGGACATCACATTTAACGCATAGACAAACACTTTAGGCTAACTCACATTTAAAAGTGTTAGTTACATGAAAAAGCACAACTTAAAACATACACTTCTTGTTAAACACCTAAAGTTACTCACTGTGGCATCAACTTCCATAACAAGCCAATCCTTCTCCCCACACATACACACGATCACACACATACACACGATCACACACATACACACACACACATACACACATTCACACACATACACACGATCACACACACACACACACACATACACACGATCACACACACATACATACATACATACATACACACACACACACAGACATACATACACACATACGATCAAAATTGCGGCATTATACCAAAAGACAAAACATTTGTTCTTTTTGCAAAGCTAAACTTTCCCAACGCATCAGGCAGAGAAAACGCACCCCATTTGTCTCAGGACAACAAACGTGTATTGGACTGTGCTCTGTTCTCTCCCCCTCTCTGCCTGTGTAGAGGGAAAGCCCTGTTTGCCCCTTAAACACCTGACCCGCCATTTCAACTGTCGTGGGTATTTCGCCACACTCTTGCGCTAATAAGCGCCTTTCAATCTTATGATATAATGCACCCTCTGATCGTATGCCTCCCTGGATCCCCAGCTCCCAAAAACAGACATTACCAGCAGCTTCACGTCATCCTCTCATCATCAGCATCCAAACCTCACCAGCCAAGCATTCCATCCATCACCACCTCAGTCTGGCTGCTTTCCATCTAAGCCCCTGGCTTCCCATTGCCCAGTAAACAGCCATCAACAGCAAGTATTCTTACATGTTCATCTCAGCCTCGGTCAGCATCATCTTTCCTGTCCCAGCTCAGTGAACTCTTTTATTTAGAAAACATTCCAAGCCACACCCTCAGGGGTTTGCCTCCAACAGCTAAACCCCTCCCACAAAGGATGTGGCCTCATCTCATTCACCCAGGATGTGAATGACCATATAAGGAAATACAATACAGGGACTACAATACAGGGACAATTGTTTTCCTTCAAAAGAACCAATCACAGATGTATACATTCAAACAGACTAAACAGTGATGTACAAACCGTCTAAACTGCTTTCAATGACAACGAACAATATAAAACTATGGCTCCGTGGGCCACAATATTTATACCGTTATGCTAAAGTTCCAGTGTACACAGGGATGTTTGCTTGAAGCTATCAATGCCGTCACTGGGAAGTGGCCAGTCTCCCGGTGAGGCACGAATGAACTTCCTTAAACCAGCAAACACATCTGTAGTGTCCATAGGAAGGTTTACACAGCCAATGGTCTTCCGCCAACGTCTTTATGTGCGAATGCGCACAGATGAGCGCATTACAGCAAAACCGACACTGGGGGCATCTGACAACATACATTAATAAAATTTTCCATGACAGGGGTGTGGGGTGGTCTAAGGAGGAGAGGAGAAGACTG
>CM053028.1:195897022-195933447 GCA_028564925.1 Lithobates sylvaticus
TTCCGTGAGTTTGTTCAATGTGCGGTTCCTCAGTGGCAGGTTCCCAAACGCCACTTTTTCTCACGGAAGGCGATTCCGTCTCTCTACCGGCATGTGGAAGGCAATGTCCATGCCTCGCTGGACAGGGCGGTCAGCGGTAAGGTGCATATTGTCCTTGGAACCAGCGGTGCTCCGTAGGCGTACAAGGGGCTACGCAAGTACGCAGGCAAAAAGATGCCATGCCGTGCTTGCGCTGGTGTGTTTGGGGGACAGGAGCCACACTGGGCCAGAGGTTCTGGCAGCTCAGCAGGGGCAGGCCGAGAGGTGGTTGACGCCACGTCAGCTTAAGCCAGGAATGGTCGTTTCTGACAATGGCACCAACCTCCTCTCCGCCCTGCGACAGGGGCAGCTCACCCATGTGCCCTGCATGGCTCACGTCCTCAACCTGGTGGTGCAGCGGTTCTTGGGCAGGTTCCCAGGCTTACAGGATGTCCTGAGGCAGGCCAGGAAAGTCTGTGTGCATTTCCGCCGATCTTATAATGCCAGTGCTCGGCTGACTGAGCTGCAAAAGGAGCTGAACCTGCCCAAGAACCGCCTAATATGTGACATGCCCACCAGGTGGAACTCAACGTTGGCCATGCTGCAGCGACTGCACACGCAGCAGAGGGCCATCAATGAGTACCTTTACGACTACGGCACCAGGACAGGGTCAGGGGAGCTTGGTTTTTTTTCCCCACGTCAGTGGAGCATGATCAGGGATGCATGCACTGTCCTCTCACCATTTGAGGAGGCCACGAGGATGGTGAGCAGTGACAGTGCATGCATCAGTGACACTGTCCCTCTTGTCCACCTGTTGGAGCATACGCTGCGTGGGATAATGGACAGGGCACTTGAGGCAGAACAGAGGCAGGAAGAGGAGGACTTCCTTGCCTCTCAAGGCCCCCTTTATCCAGACAGTGTTCCTTCTGTCCCACCCATCACACAGGAAGAGGATGAGGAGGAGGAGGAGGAGGATTGTGTGAGCATGGAGGTGGAGCCTGGCACTCAGCATCAGCAGCAGCAGTCTTTTAGGGATGATGTACAGTCCCCAACAAACCAGTGGACTTGTACGTGGCTGGGAGGAGGTGGCTGGCGATCATGTCATCCTCAGTGACCCAGAAGACTCCGGACCGAATGCCTCAGCTAACCTACGCTGCATGGCCTCCCTGATCCTGCAAAGCCTGCGGAAGGATCCTCGTGTTCTTCGGATCAAGGAGAGGGACCATTACTGGCTGGCCACTCTCCTTGATCCGCGGTACAAGGGTAAGGTTGCGGACCTTATCTTGCCGTCGCAGAGGGAGCAGAGGATGAGACATCTCAGGGAGGCCTTGCAGAAAGGTCTGTGCAACGCGTTCCCAGAAACTGGGAGGTTACAAACTCCTGGTCCTGGGCGACGAGTTGCTGAGGCTTCGTCAGTAGCAGAAGGAGCGGTGGGGGAAGGTGGACGTCTGACCGATGCGTTCAGACAATTTTTTAGTCCGCAGCCCCAAGGTATGATCGGTTCCAGCAACCATCGCCAGCGTCTGATATACATGGTGCAGGAATACCTTGGGGCAAGGTCAGACTTGGACACCTTTCCCACCGAAAATCCTCTGGCTTACTGGGTCCTGAGGATGGATCACTGGCCAGAGCTTGCACAGTATGCAATTGAGCTACTGGCCTGTCCTGCCTCCAGCGTTCTTTCCGAACGCACATTCAGTGCTGCTGGAGGATTTGTCACCGATCATAGGGTGCGCCTGTCCACCGCCTCGGTTGATCGACTGACCTTCATCAAAATGAATCAGTCTTGGATCACCACCAGCTACCAGGCACCTGAGGCGGATATAACCGAATAATTTATAATGTCACATCCCTTCAAGACTGCCTATGCTGATGCTGAGTGACTGTCCTCTTATGTTCACTGACTATCCTCTTCCTCCTCCTCAATGATCCATGCCACCACACCAGTGCCTAAGGCACAATTTTTCAGCCCCTGTTTAACAGGGGCGTGTACATACAATTTTTATAAAAAAATGCTTCGCAACATGTGTGACTGCTGTGCTCCAAGTACAGTATCTGTGAGGGGTTGCAGTGTTGTGGCACCAGCACCAGTGCCTAAGGCACAATTTTTCAGCCCCTGTTTAACAGGGGCGTGTACTTACAATTTTTAAAAAAAATGCTTCGCAACACGTGTGACTGCTGTGCTCCAAGTACAGTATCTGTGAGGGGTTGCAGTGTTGTGGCACAATTTTTCAGCCCCTGTTTAACAGGGGCGGGTAATTACAAATCTTGATCTAATAGTTCACAGCAGGGCCCATTCCTGCGCCCACCAAGAGTAACTATGAGGGCCTACAGTCTTGTGGCAACACCGTCCACCACCACCGCCAAAGGCCCAATTTTTCTGCCCTGTTCATCAGGTGCTTGCAATTACAAATCTTGATCTAATAGTTCACAGCAGGGCCCATTCCTGCGCCCACCAAGAGTAACTATGAGGGCCTACAGTCTTGTGGCAACACCGTCTACCACCACCGCCAAAGGCCCAATTTTTCTGCCCTGTTCATCAGGTGCTTGCAATTACAAATCTTGATCTAATAACTCACAGCAGGGCCCATTCCTGCGCCCACCAAGAGTAACTGTGAGAGCTTACAGTCTTGTGGCAACACCGTCCACCACCACCACCACCACCCCCAATTTTTCTGCCCTGTTCAACAGGTGCATGCAATTACAAATCTTGATCTATTAACTCACAGCAGGGCCCATTCCTGTGCCCACCAGTCTTGTGGCTACACCAACATCTAATAGGGCAAATTTCTGCAGAGTAAAACAGGAAGTGAGAGGAAATCTACCCCTAGGAAGGGAAATTCTATCCTGTTAGATTTAATTTGGGAAAAAGGTATCTCCTCTCTACTGATACTTTATCACCAATCCTTGTTTCAATTAAAACCCCACTTTTTCCAAAAACATTTGTCATTGGGACGGAAAGTGAGGTGACATGTTCTGAACAGATGTGCAAAGACAGCAAATGTTACAGGGGTGATAACCCCTCCCTATGTTCTCCAAAAAGCTTAAAAATATATTTTTTTGGGATGGAGCTACACTTCATAATGTACCTGTTCAGATTCTACTTAAAGCGGTTCTGCACTCTGAAAAAAAATTTTTTTTTTTAGGATGTAATATAAAGTGTGCTTACCTTTATTAGGGGACTCACCTGTTCCATCTTCCATTTCGATCGCCGCCGGTTTTCGTCCGATGAAGTTCCTCGTCTTCTTCTTTAGTGCTGGGGGCCATCTTGCCTGTGGGCATGTGAAACACCCACAGGGACTTTAGATGGCCCAGCATGCACTGCCGTTACTCGCGCGTGCGCAGTAACGGCTCATCTGCCGAGATCTCACGAGATTTCGGCAGATGCGGCCGAAATCTCGGGAGATTTCGGAAGATGTGGCCGAAATCTCGCGAGATTTCGGAAGATGCCCGCACTGACTCCTGGGATCAATGACACCAGATCCCAGGAGACAGTGCGGCGTGACGACGATCGACGCAAGACCCCGCCCGCCGCCGCAGAGGGAGAAGACCGGAAGTCTTCAATTACAAGGTAATTAAAAAAAAAAAAAAAAAAAAACATTTCATTTAGTACTCTTTGCCTGATTTGGAAGGCAAAGAGATTTACTAAATGAAATGAGTGCAGAACCGCTTTAAGAACAAACCTAAAGCCGCAAGTGGTTTTAAATGGCTTCTTTTTTTCCTTTACAAATGTCATTTTTGTGCAAGGACAGTTCTAAACACGGGAAACACATGCCACTTCACAGGCATACTTTAGACACACCCCCAGGTACCATATTTAAAGGAAAATTTCACTTTTTTTTTTTCACTTTATGCATCATTAAAATGACTGCTCCCGAAAAAACGTTAGTTTTTAAAAGTTCTTTTTGCATTGATATATGTCCCCTGGGGCAGGACCCGGGTCCCCAAACCTGTTTTATGACATTAACATGCATATTGGCCGTTGTAATTAGCACTTTTGATTTCGAACGTTCGCGTCCATTATAACGTATAGGGTTCGAAAATTTGCGCGAACTTTCGGTCCGTTCGAAGGTTCTGGTGCGAACCGAACCCGGGGTGTTCGGCTCATCCCTAATTATGAGCACAGTAGGTTGTCAATACATTGTTTGGTGTTCCTGCGGCCCAGATATCAGATTCCTTTTACTTGATGTTTCCCTGTGTTTCTGTTCAATTGCCCTTGCTGTCCGCCTGATTTTTTAAACATGCCTTTGTTTACTGTTTCTGTATTCACTGCTAATCTTTTTCAGATAACTTTGTTTTTACCAAGCATCTGCTTGCACTATGTTTTGAACTCTCAATCGTTCTCAGTTCAGGTTCTCTCCCTTACATCTCCAGTACCATGTACTCCACTGCCATTGTTCGACTGATAATGTATGAAATGAATAACTATCCTCCCACTTAGAAGTGCACATTTCTCCCATTGCAATAACCAATAACCATCACTTCTCCACATGTAGATTCCCTGCCTATAGGGAACCTTAACACCAAGGCTTAATGTTGAAGTTATTTTTTTTTTTTTTTTTAAAAGCACTAAACATGCTAGTTACATGTGACGTGTATCCCATTTACTGCTCTTGTAAAAAATGAGATACTGTCGTTCAAGTGATCCCGCTCTATTCAAAGTATGCGTTGTATTGTGCGATAATAATGTGCTCTCTGAATGGCAGAGAGGGCAAGAGTGGCCGAGCGAGAGGTACAACTTTTCAGACTAGCAACGGTGGTTGTTAAATCTCATAGCCCCAGAAGATAGCAACTATAATGTGATCTGAGCATGCGTAGCACTTTGTCCGTCGGACAATCCGATGGAAACTGTCCGATGGTGCCTACACACGGTCGGAATTTCCGACAACATTGTCCGATAGGACAGAATCCATCGGAAAATCCGACCGTGTGTATGGGGCTTTAAAGTTGTATTTGTCTCATTTAGACCCCTTTCACACTGAGGCGCTTTTTAGGCACTTTTTAATGCTAAAAAAAGCACCTGAAAAGCTAACGAAAAACAATTTCCATTAAAATCAATTAATGCTTTTACACTGGGGCTGTGCACTGGCGGGACAGTGAAAAAACTCTTGCAAGCAGTATCTTTGGAGCATGTTTGAAGCACAAAAAAAAATATAGCCTTAAATGCACCCCTCTCTATTGAAATGAATGGGAACCGCCTCAAAAGCGCATGAAAAGCGCACAAAAATCGCTTCAAAGGTGCCTCAAAATGGTTCTTTTGAGTCATGTGACCTTCAAAAATGTGCACCGCTAAGAATTTGAAAAGCGCCCCAAAAGTGCCCAGGGTTTTGTGGGCAGTTTTCAAGCACCTCAGTGTGAAATCAGCCTTACAAAAGCTGCTGACAGGTAGGGTTTTTATAACAGAAGAGACCTTAGTGATATCTTCTTCCATAAATGCCTCCCCCTTACATGTCAGCAGTAATGTGATCTGAGCTACATGTGCGCAGCTTAGACCACATTTATGGCACCCCTGTGTGCCATGGTGATGTGACTTCTGTGCGCATGCGTGGGAGTGAGGTCACCGTGACCTGGCCATTCAACTGGCCAAAAACACGGAACATGGAAGGAAGGCCGGGTGAAGATGAAAGCACGGGGATCGGTAACAGAGCAGTGTTGGAGGGCTCAGTTTGACAGGTTAATCTGTTTACTTAATGCCATTTGAAATAGAAACCATGAACAGAAAGGTGCAAAGGAAAGTCTTTTTTCACATCCAAACATCTAGATCACTATTTGGTAAATCTTTAAAGCAGTGAATCTTCTTTCTGCTTGTGTTTAAATTACAGTGGCTGATTCCCTTGCAGTGATACTTGGTGAATGTCACATTCACTGCTTTATAAATACGTGAGTGAATTCAAAGAAACGTGGGAAATGTGATGTGTAGACTGTAGCGTTTTGAGCAACTGGAACCTTTTTATTCATTTTCCTGGTACTAACCAGTTTTACAGAAACTTCTGATAATGAACAAAATGTTCCAGTTGTTGAAAGCACTGCTGTGTCTCAGGCACGGTCAGTTTATCACTTTATTACTATATTTGTGTTTTGCCAATTTTTTTTTAAACGTTTTTTAACACATGGACATTATCACAATGTTTATTTTTTTCATAAGCATATTTGTACTTTGATTGCTTTTACATAGCTGTGCCAAATAAGAAAATTAAATTTGCGATCTTAAGTTACATCGGCATTCTCTGGGAAACATTGTCTTGTGGTATTCCATGATGCAACAGTGACATCCTGTAAATAACGGGAAGAAACTAGGTTAATATTTCCAATGCCTTACTCTGCGGTTTGTTACAGAAATCCTATTCACTGTATGCTTTATATATTATATAGCATACAAATACTAGATATTGATGCTATATCTGTAGTTAATGTTAATATTTTAATACAAAAAGACAAATTGCATAGTTGCAACACTGCATAAGATATTCTGTAATTCACAGCACTTTTTTTGCTTATAGGGTACACTGGTCTGTATTATAGAGTGCAAACTACTGTACTTTTCCACATGGCATATTACTGTACTTTTCCACATGGAATAAACTAATCAAAGTTAAATAAACAAATCCACTTGTAAATATTGTTTTACATTTTTATTACACCTAAACACAATAGACCTCAATGGCAATCACTGACTTTTTCAAAGGGGAATACCAAGCCAAGAGAAGAAAATGTGGGAACACCAGATGGTAGATTTTCACAATGGATGTTATCACCACCCACCCTTATAAGCCAGCTAGGACATCTCCTTGGGACACCCTAATGCTGAAGGACATTGGTCTGGTATCAGTGTAAGTAGTGTCAAACCCTCAGCAGCCCTATAGCTTAGGGGTACCAAACTGTATGCTGGTAGCCTTTTGTGATTCTTGACACAACGGGGTTGATGTACCAAAACTGGAGTGTGCACAATCTGATGCAGCTCTGGAGAGAAACCAATCAGCTTCCATTTTTTTGTCAAAGCTTAATTGAACAAGCTGAAGTTAGAAACTGATTGGCTAGCATGCACAGCTGCACCCGATTTTGCAATATCCAGTTTTAATAAATGAACCCCAATATATTAATCAGCTCACTTTATAAGAAAAATTACAACATTGCATATACTTCTGTGACAACAATGACTTTGGTTACTTATGGGCTATTAAACTGGAATGTTTAAAAATGGAGATTAAATATGAATTAATCATGTGGTGTATAGGTCATGAAGAGGCCTTGAAGAGGCCTTGGAGGTAATGCATGCATTTGCAAATGTGTGCTAACTAAACCCCTGTTTTTAACGCAGGCTGTTGGACAGGTTAATTCAGTTGGTAAGCAGACTGGCTGGGGATTTTCTTTGGTTTTGTCTTTCATGCGTTTGCCCTTCCATGTGCTCCTTGCTATGAAGGGCAGTTATAGGTGAGGGCAGGGGCCATCTCTTTGTTACTGGTGTAAATTTGGTCAGGGGACACACTGGGCACCATTGCTGCCATTGTGCTATGTGCTGGGTGTCCAATATGCCCCCTGTGCCTTTAAGGAGGACTGGGCTACCTCCAGGCCCACCTGCCCCTTATCTTTTCATTAGAATGCATGTGCTTCCACTGTGGAGACGCTCATATATTTAGTAGTGTTAGGACTGCAAGCAATGCACAGGGTGCCGTGAAAGAGACCTTGCAGCTTACGCATGCCTTTGCAAATGTGTGCTAACTAAACCCCTATTTTTAACGCAGACTGTTGGAAAGGTTGATTTGGTTGGTAAGCAGATTGGTTGGTGCGTTGAGCTGGGAATTTTCTCTGGTTTTGTCTTTCATGTACGTAGGTCCTACAAGAACAAGGACCAGGATATAATCATTACAGCATTTATTCTTATTTTTGTTCTTGTTGTGCTTGTTCTTATATTGAAGCATACCTCTAAACTTTATAAAGGTAAAAACTGTAAAGCCAACCCCTATTCAGATTATGCCTTTGATTTTGGCCACCTGAGAGTATATAACCTTCAAAAACAACAGTACATCTAAGTACTTAGGTTGTGCATCATATATTATACAATGTTCTCCCGCTGGATACACAGCAATCTGTGTAGGCACACTGCCATTCTGTGTGTAGGAGAGTCTAAAAGTATATTTAGATCAATGATGAATACAATATATGGGTTTAGTTACATTGTGACTAAGTACAGCTAGCGGAAAGCAGCTAATTATATTATAATTACTTTGTTACATTGCAACTAGTTGCTACAAAACTGTGTACGTAAAAAAATTGCTGTACTTTTTATTCTTTTTGTTTAATAAAAATTTTCGTCTGCAAAGTCTGAATCGGATGTCGAAAGTGTACCCCCCCCCCCCCTTAACACTTGTTGCACCACACTTGTTGAGATTTTAAAGGTTTTATTAGGAAAAAGGAACATTACATGCAAACAACAATACTGCGTGGTAATCAAAAGGTAAGAAATGAAAAAAGAAACAGAAAACGAAGAAAAACAAGCAGTTTCTTCTTTCAAGCAGTGTGAATATTATGATCAATAAAAAGGAAGGTAAGAGGGGTGGAACATGCTGGAGTAGCATTGAAATTGACTTGGCATTCTATTAGGAATATAACATTAAAACTCTCTGGATGTGGCTCCTAGACTCATATTTCCATTGTCATTGGGCCAGGTATGCCAATTATTGGGGAAGTGTCTCTGGAGTCAATCTGCATAGCACAGATTTTTAAAGAAAAGATTAAGTTGACCTTCTGAACAATTGTGTCAGATGAAAGCTTTATGTTCTCAATTTAAATTTTATATTGGTCAGAGTATCCATTGGTTCTGCGTGACCTAAGGAAATAAGACACTTGTAGTGTGTGATAAAGCACACTAAGTGGGATATTTTATAAATATAAATATATATATATATATTATATATATATATATATATATAAGTTGTGGAGAGTTGTCAAGCAGTTGTGAACCCACATTTTAAAATCTTCTATAATTGCCAGGAGCAGTTAGGACTGCAAAGGAGGCTGGTTAGGAGTAATAGAGAAGAATTGCATTTGTATTTAAAAAGTGTTCCCATTTATTCAGGTATATAAAAGTGATAAGAAAATCAGAGACAAAAGTCTGCAGTCTCTGAAGAAGAAAAAGTATAATACTCCAAACATCCATACAGGAACATTTACATTAGCGAGTGAGATGCAGACTAGTTAGGAGGTCAAAGTATTACTTTGACGAATCATTAGATCCATTAAAAGTAATGATTGATGTAGTCTATAGGGTTAAACAGGGACAGGCTGCCTTTCCCTGAATAGGGCAAAGTAAAAAAGGTCAACAAGAAAGTACAATACATATTTCATATATCTTTTCATTTTTTTTTTTGCTTCAGGAAGTTTACTAAAGATGTGATTCAATATTTTCAAAGTCAACATTTAAATACTAATAATCTAGGATACACAAAAGGTAATTCATAATTTTTTTTTCTATGAAAGATCATTCAGGTTTGATCACTAAAAAAGTGTTTTTTTTCTATAGAATTTTTATAAAAAGCATGTCAGCTATTTACAAATGCTGGGAAAGGTAATAAGTTCTGTTGTTCCAACCCAACAGCATTTTTTTTAATATGGTATGCCTACTAATAGGAAATTGTGTTCATGTAAAAGTAAGATATGAATAAATCCACCAATTGAAATTGGTGGACCACTAAAGCCAAGTATCCAGTCTCAGCTACTAGGAGGAGATTAATAGTGCTATGATAATGGGTGGTGGAGGAGATCAGTGATACTGTAGAAAGAGTAGAGGGAGATGGATTACACTACGCAGATGATGCTCTGATAGTGCCCATGTGAAATGGACCTTGCTGCCAATTGTAAACTTCTACAGCTATTGCTGATTCTCATATGCAGAGGGCATTTCAACTACAGGCAAAGATTTTACCACAGAAAGTGTACCACCCACATAGTATGTGCACCTACTTCTACATTCCTATATGTTCTCATGACTCTGCTTCAAAGTCTTTCCAGATGTCTCAAATCTAAAATCCAGCAGATACAATAGCAGATCTTCCTCAAAGTCCTCCTTTGTGTATTATTTTACCCCCTCATGTCTGAGGTTATTTTTAATTTTCACCCACATGCTTAAATCTGCATTATTTGCTCGAAAATTACTTGGAACACCCAAACATTATATATTTTCTGAAGCCTGAGACCCTGTAGAATAAAATGGTGGCAGTTGCAATTGTTTCATTTTAGTGCACATAAACACAATATAATACTTTTTTTTTTTTATATATATAAATGATGTGGTTGTGTTGAGTAAATAGATAGCAGGTGGAAGACAAAAGATGCGGCATGTCCAAACAGCTGTTTGGACATGCCGCATCTTTTGTCTTCCACCTGCTTTGTAAGACATGAACAATGCTTGCACATTTTGGAGGATTGGTGTTGAGATGAGGAGAATTGATATGGTGGCATTGGAGGAGTTGGCGATATTGATGATGATGACTGCAGGCTTATAAATTCTATGCATCTGGAGTTGGCGATATCGTGGATGATTACAGGCTTTTAAAATCTGTACTTCTGGTGAGTGCACTCACAAAAGGGGACGAACATCACTATTGGTGAAATCTCTGGTGGATGGCTCAGAATTGACAACATAGCAACTGCACAGAATTATTTTGCTTCATTTTCTTTCACCTTCACTGTTGGAAAATCTACCTTAATTTATACCATTTATTTATTTATTTTTTACATCAAGTCACATATTTATGGACACTGAATATTGATTGATTTATTCACATAAATTATGGACGTGGACTACTAATATATTTATTCATTTCTATATATATGATTTATATATATATATATATATATTTATATATATATATTTATATATATATATATATATATATATATATATATATATATATATATATATTTATTTATTTATTTTCTATATATACAATTTATATTTTTTATTTATATATATATATATATATATATATATATATATATATATATATATATATATATATATATATATATATATATATATATTTATATTTTTATTCACTAATTTTGGAAGGGATTATTTATTTATTTAATTCACGTTGGACATATATGTTCAAATAGGAACGCTGCTACAACTTTTAGAAAAATATGCTTTTTTGCACCATTTTTCTTTTTATTGTATTTAAAAACATTTCACTTTATTTAAGTAGCTGCTACAATGTGTGTATAACATTTAATATACATTCACATTTTTGCGAGATTTTATCTACTACATAAAATCTCTGACACATATTTATATTTATATTCTTTTATCAGTTTATTTATATATTCACCAATCACATTGAGATTTTAGTCACAATTTTTTACCGTACTGATCACTATCCTACAGCGCAGAGCGGTGTTTACATAGGAGGGCAGCATTCATTAACCAGTTGCCTACCAGGCACAAACACCCCCTTCCTGACCAGGCCATTTTTTAGCTTTCAGCGCTGTCGCATTTTGAATGACAATTGCGCGGTCATGCAAGGATGTATCCAAATAAAATTTTTATTATTTTTTCCCCACAAATAGAGCTTTATTTTGATGGTATTTGATCACCTCTGCGTTTTTTATTTCTTGCGCTATAAACAAATTAAGAGGGACAAGTTTGAAAAAATGCAATATTTTTAACTTTTTATTATAATAAATATCCAATTTTTTTTTTTTAAACAATTTTTTTCCTCAGTTTAGACCGATACGTATTCTTCTACATATTTTTGGTAAAAAAAAAAATCGCAATAAGCGTCTATTGATTGGTTTGCGCAAAAGTTATAGCGTCTACAAAATAGGGGATAGATTTATAGCATTTTTATATTATTTTTTTTTTACTAGTAATGGCGGCGATCTGCGATTTTTATCGTGACTGCGACATTGTGGCGGACATATCGGACACTTTTGACACATTTTTGGGACCATTCACATTTATACAGCGTTCCGTGCTATAAAAATGCATTGATTACTGTATAAATGTGACTGTCAGGGAAGGGGTTAACACTAGGGGGCGCTGCAGGGGTTAATATGTTCCCTATGTAAGTGATTCTAACTGTGGGGGAGGGGACTGACTGGGGGAGGGGACCGATCGGTGTCCCTATGTACAAGGGGACACACCATCGGTCTCCTCTCCTCTGACAGGACGTGGGTCTGTGTGTTTAGACACACAGATCCACGTCCTGCTCAGTTACCGGGCAATCGCGGGTGCCTGGCGGACATCGCGGCCGCCGGGCACGCGCATCGGGTCCCCAGCTACATGTAGATTTTTTTGTTCAGCCTGCAGACTGAATAAAGAAAATCTAACAGATTCCTCCATTTACACATCTATAGTGTAGATGGATGAATCTCACTGCTGGGTATTTTATTTTGACAGTTAGCGTTGCTGGATGAAAATCTAGCAATGATGGCCTAAACTGGAGATTTTCTTGGAAAGGTTAGTTTAGTTTGTCAGTGTTACTAACAAATTTGCTTTAATATTGCCCCAGCAGAGCTGCAGTGTTACTCACTCTAAAAGCATGCAGTTTGGACCTTTGAGAATACAAAGAAATGTTTTTTTCTTCATACTGTTCTCTTGAGAAAGTGTTATACAAACTTATTTTGATTTCTTACTGCTACTTCATACAGGTGGTGTGGGCACAGCAGTTTGATCTTTTCCTTCAGCCCACTTGTGTGCCCTGATAAAAATAATAACTCTGTTGGTGATGGCATGCAATTACTAGGTCTTAATAGTCTTAAAATATAAGATTGCTAAAAGCTGATATTCAATTGCCTTGGTAAATAGCACATCGTTGGGGTTGATTTACTAAAGGCAAATCCACTTTGCACTACAAGTGCACTGCAAGTGCATTTGGAAGTGCAGTCACTTTAGATCTGAGGGGAAGATCTGAAATGAGGGGAAGCTCTGCTGATTTTATCATCCAATCATGTACAAGCAAAAATGCTATTTTTTTATTTTTCCTTGCATGTCCCCCTCAGATGTACAGTGACTGCACTTCCAAGTGCACTTGTAGTGCAAAGTGGATTTGCCTTTAGTAAATAAACCCCACTGTCTTTCCGTTAACCACTTCCCGACCGGCCACTGCATATATACGTCAGCAGAATGGCACGGGCAGGCAAAATCACGTACCTGTACGTGATCGTGCATTTGCCTGCCCGTGGGTCGGGAGCGCGCCGCCAGCGGCGCGCTCGCGACCCGGTCGGGAGCTCCGTGACCACGGCCGCGGGACCAGCCTCCGTGACCACGGCCGCGGGACCAGCGGACCCGATCGCCGCTGGTATCCCGCAATCGGGTTACGGAGCTGAAGAACGGGGAGAGGTCTATGTAAACAAACCTCTGCCCGCGCTTCCTACACTGACTGTCAGTGATCGGCGGTTCCCTGTCATCGGGAACGCCGATCAATGACGTCAGACGTACAGCCACGCCCCCTACTGTAAAAAAACACAACACGTCACACTGACTCTTCCCCGCCCCCTAGTGGTTAACCCCTTCACTACAACTGTCATTTACATAGGAATCAGTGCTATTTAAATAGCAGTGATTGCTGTATAAATGACAAATGTCCCAAAAATGTGTAAAAAATGTCCGATGTGTCCGCCATAATGTCGCAGTCACAATAAAAATCGCTGATCGCCGCCATTACTAATAAAAAAAAAAATATTAATAAAAATGCTATAAAACTATCCCCCTATTTTGTAAACGCTATAACTTTTGCGCAAACTAATCAATAATCGCTTATTGCGATTTTTTTTACCAAAAATATGTAGAAGAATACGTATCGGCCTAAACTGAGGAAAAAAAATGTTTTTTTATATATTTTTTGGGGGTATTTATTATAGCAAAAAGTAAAAAATATTGCATTTTTTTCAAAATTGTCGCTCTATTTTTGTTTATAGCGCAAAAAATAAAAACCGCAGGGGCGATCAAATACCACCAAAAGAAAGCTCTATTTGTGGGAAAAAAAGGACGCCAATTTTGTTTGGGAGCCACGTCGCACGACCGCGCAATTGTCAGTTAAAGCGACGCAGTGCCGAATCGCAAAAAGGGGCCTGGTCCTTTGGCTGCCAATTGGTCCGGGGCTGAAGTGGTTAAAATAGGTTAAACAAATATTGTCTAATTACAAGAGCCATGTGTATCCTTACATGAATCTTGATGTGCTTTGTGTATTTCTTCCAGAACTGTGCAGTAATTCAGTATGAAATATCTCCTGCATGTTTTCTGTAATAAAGACCGGTCAATGCTGCAGGGTGCACAGGGTGACTGATCTTGCATCTGCCACCCTGTAGTTTTTGTAGGCAGTCTGTACTAGGCGGACCTGCACTAGGAGGACCCGCTGGGTCTCACCCACTGCACAGGCTATAGGTAGACCAGTGATGATGTCACCACTGCTTTTACTTTGGTAATCTCTGGGTTTCCAAAGACATTTGGTGTACATAATGTGTAATTACATTCTTCGTGGCTATTGAGGAATACTTTTACATGAAAATATTTGTGCTTGGCTTTAAATAATTCCAATGTTATAGGTAAACCCAGATTTCAGTTTTAACATTAGCAAACATTGCAATACATACAGTGCCTTGGAAAAGTATTCATACCCCTTGAAATTCTCCAAATTTTTTCATGTTACAAACAAAAATGTAAATGTATTTTATTGGGATTTTATGTGATAGACCAACACAAAGTGGAAAATAATTGTGAAGTGGAAGGAAAATTATAAATGGTTTTCAAAAATTTTCACAAATAAATATGTGAAAAGTGTGGCGTGCATGTGTATTCAGTTAATACTTTGTAGAAGCACCTTTCGCTGCAATTACAGCTGCAAGTCTTTTTGGGTATGTCTCTACCAGCTTTACACATCTAAAGAGTGACATTGTTGTCCATTCTTCTTTGGAAAATGGCTCAAGCTCTGTCAGATTGGATGGAGAGCGTCTGTGAACAGCAATCAAGTCTTGACACAGCTTCTCTGATTAATGCTCTGCCCGGTGGTGGACGACCAGGTCTTGGTAGGTTTGCAGTTGTGCCATACTCTTTCCATTTTCAGATGATGGATTGAACAGTTCTTCGTGAGATGTTCAAAGCTTGGGATATTTTTTTATAACCTAACCCTGCTTTAAACTTCTCCAGAACTTTATCCCTGACCTGTCTGGTGTGTTCCTTGGCCTTCATGATGCTGATTGTTCACTAAGGTTCTCTAACAAATCCCTGAGGGCTTCACAGACCAGCTGTTTTCCCACTGAGATTAAATTACAGTCTACCTGACAAAGCTGCCTCCACTTGACAGAACTATGGCCTAAGCCTGACAGGGGCGCAGTGTTCTATGAGGTGGGTGCAGGGTGTATAGTGAGGGGTGCAGGGTTCTGTGGGGTGGGTGCACAGTGCCTAGTTAGGAGTGCAGGGTTCTGTGGGGTGGGAGCAGGGTGCACAGTGAGGGGTGCAGGGTTCTGTGGGGTGGGGGCAGGGTGGGTGCAGGGTTCTGTGGGGTGGGTGCAGGGTGCATAGTGAGGGGTGCAGAGTTCTGTGGGGTGGGTGCAGGGTGCATAGCGATGGGTGCAGTGTTCTGTGGGGTGGGTGCAAGGTGCATAGTGGGAGGTGCAGGTTTCTGTGGGGTGGTTGCAGGGTGCATAGTGATAGGTGCAGGGTTCTGTGGGGTGGGGGCAGGGTGGGGGCAGGGTGCAAAGTGATAGGTGCAGGGTTCTGTGGGGTGGAGGCAGGGTGCACAGTGAGGAGTGAAGGGTTCTGTAGGGTGGGTGCAGGGTGTACAGTGAGGGTTGCAGGGTTCTGTGGGGTGGGGGCAGGGTGCATAGAGATGGGTGCAGGGTTCTGTGGGGTGGGGGCAGAGTGCATATTGAGGGGTGCAGGGTGCTGTAGAGTAGGTCAGTATAGGGTGAGGGGTGCAGGGCAGATGGAAGGCACAGGGTCAGGAGAGGAGCAGAGAACAGTGCCAGAGGCGACCGCAGACAGCCTGGCAGGGTTAGCTGGTACTCACGATTTGGGCAGCCAGCAGTGTAGCCAATCTCTTCCTGCAGCACATCCACTTGAGGGTGGGGGGGGAATGAGTCGGCATCGGGAGGGAGGGACCCGGGACACACTGGAGGAATCCACACTCAGGGGGCTGAATACAAATGCACGCCACACTTTTCAGATTTTTCTTTCTAAAAATGTTGAAAACCATTTTTCCTGGCCAGCCTCACGTCAGCACACAATGGGTTAACCCCTTCCTCCAGTCTCTCAGTACCACCTTCGCTTAGCTGATAAAAGGGAGCCCCTCCTCCCCAGCCCTTGTTCCTTTTTTTTGGTCGGACTCCAGGCCACCAAAAATGTAATCATAATCAAAGCATTGGGTCATGTAGAAGTGCCAAAGCCATTGTGTTTATGTTCTATCAGTGTTTTATAAATTACCAGTGTGGGGCTGGTCATTGAGAGATGCTGCCATCAGTTATGCATTCTGGAAATTATCTGAGAAATTAAATTACATTTGGGGAGGGGGTTCTTGTCAACAAGTGATGCTGATATTGTGTCTGCTGGAAATGATCTACAAAGTTCACTTGCATTTAAACCAGTGGGGTCCTGATCATCTACATAGTGCTAGTCTATGCTATGTCTGTCTGCATGATGGAAATAATGTGAAAAGAAAATCTAATTAAAGCAGTGGCAGTCTGTTCTTCTAGATGTACTAATGCGGCCTCTTGCTGCCAATGGTCCAAATATTATTTCCAATGGAAACTATGAGTTACAGGCCTTCCTAGGTTAGTGTTTCTGGCTGTGCCAATGCCTCTTCTTGTTGTAATTTGTCTTTTCAATGTCATCTGGGGATCCTGATGGGGCAGTGTTTCTTAACACAAATGCTACAGTTAAACTTTGGTGGGGGTTTGGAATGGTCCAGGGCACAGTGGTAAAGGTGGAGAAGAGTAACCATATGAAAGACCCTGCTCTATTCCTGAGTAGAAAATACAGAGACACAGCAAATAAGGTGTTATACAGTTCATAGACCATATGAAATGTCCACTATTGCATTCATTTACCAGGTTCTCAGAAAATTTGAAGAATATCCTATCCCTATTTAAAAGAAGAATACAGGAAGTAAAACTGAGTGTTTGCTTTCTGTTTAGAATCAGTTGGATTTAGAGGATGCATGTTCAAAATAATATAGAAGGTTCAATAGCTTTGGAATTTTGTATTTATTTAATACAGTAATAAAAGTATAGAAAACAGTACTATTCCCAACGATATATGGTTACAACATGGTAAACAGTGTTCAAACAAGATATCTACCCATATGTAGTACCCTTGACCATTTCCCTATGCAGTGAACATCTTCTACAGAGAAAAAAGGGATCCCTCCAGAATATGTTGCTCATCACCAAGTAGTGGGAGAGTGGTAGTTTCTTTATGAGTGGGCTTGTCAGCATGAATCAAATAATAAACATTTAATACCAAAGAGACTAGTAGTATTTATTGTATTGTGTTGCCCAGGGGATGCACTTTCACTGGAATCCAAAAAAGTTTAATCAAAGCTATTAATATCACTTAAAGTAAGTCAGCTCAGTTGTATTCTCTAGAATAAGCATACCTCTGAGTGAAGTAAAATACTTCTACATGTAAATACAATCAATGTAATTATGGTGCTATGGAGGTAACAATCCTATATTATCAGAGTCCAAACATAGTTCACGGTATAATATGGCAGGCTATCCACAACTGATTTGAGCTACACAGTAGACTTATACTAGAGAGAATTTGTATGCAGTAGCATACTGCAATGTGAACACATAGAGTGAAGAGGGCCTTATTATTTTGATCTGCACTGCTGGCCATGTGATGTGTAGACTATGAGGTCTTATGAGGGGGCTTTCCAAAATGGTGGGCAGTATGTGCTCTTCATATGTTTTAAGAAGTTTCAAGCTCATTAAATGTGAGCTACTATATTATATGTTTGAGATCTTAGCAAATATGTCTTAAAACAGTGGAGAGTTTGTAAAATTGGATGCTTTTGTCATTAAAATAATTGTAATTGCAATATACTGGAAAATGCATGTACTCATTGTATTTACAAAGAAAGAGAATGTTTTCAGTGCACTCTTAAGCACCCAAGGATCCCTACCTTAGCACCATTAACAAAAATAGATAAATGTACAAATCTATATCAGTGAACAACCTAGCAAAATCACAAAAGATCTATGGTTCTTCATTTCCAGATGTTAACCAATGCTATTAAGTTTGTCTATAGATCCATAAAGGCCCTGAAAATAATAATATAGTGCATTGATAACATTGCACTAAATATTTAATATTCTTTATGTGTCGTATAAGGAAGGAGGTTTAGAGGCAGCCATAGACCATTTATGTCTGAAGTTGGACACAGTGGAGGTCCGAAATGCATTAAATGACTGATCTATGCATGGATCTTTTACGTTTATTTCATAATTTGGAGTTCTATGTTTCTCTCTATGATTTTTTTATATAATTTCAATAGTTTTTAATAGAAAAGTAACTCCTGAGTTTGCAGTTGCTAAGGGAAATGGGGACCAGCCGGTGGTACTTTGGATGGAGGAACAACTGTGTAAAGGAGTAACATGGTGATAAATGATGACTATGCTCGTACACAGATGCTTTAATGTGTGAGTACAATTTTAAGCAAAATATCCCTGTGTTTTACCACTTGACATCCTTAGGCCATTTAAAAAATGTTCTGCATTTCAAGTGATTACCTATGAAAAATTTTAGACACTGTGTAATATTTTACCATTTCATGGGCATGTGCAGTTTTGAGTCTTGACGTGTTTGGTATCTATTTACTCAACACAACCACATCATTTATATTTAAAAAAAAAAAAGTATTATACTGTATTGTGTTTATGTGCACTAAAATGAAACAATTGCAACTGCCACCATTTTATTCTACAGGGTCTCAGGCTTCAGAAAATATATAATGTTTGGGTGTTCCAAGTAATTTTCAAGCAAATAATGCAGATTTTAACATGTGGGTGAAAATTACAAATTGCCTCAGACATGAGGTGGTAAAATAATACACAAAGGGGGACTTTGAGGAAGATCTTCTATCGTATCTGTTGGATTTTAGAATTGAGACATCTGGAAAGACTTTGAAGCAGAGGCATGAAAACATATAGGAATGTAGAAGTAGGTGTACATACTATGTGGGTGGTACACTTTCTGTGGTAAAATCTTTGCCTGTAGTTTAAATGCCCTCTGCATATGAAAACCAGCAATAGCTGTAGAAGTTTACAACTGGCAGCAAGGTCCAGTTCACATGGGCACTATCAGAGCATCATCTGCGTAGTGTAATCCATCTCCCTCTACTCTTTCTACAGTATCACTGATCTCCTCCACCACCCCTTATCATAGCACTATTAATCTCCTCCTAGTAGCTGAGACTGGATACTTAGCTTTAGTGGTCCACCAATTTCAATTGGTGGATTTCTTCATATCTTACTTTTACATGAACACAATTTCCTATTAGTAGGCATACCAAATTAAAAAAATACTGTTGGGTTGGAACAACAGAACTTATTACCTTTCCCAGCATTTGTAAATAGCTGACATGCTTTATATAAAAATTCTATAGAAAAAAAACACTTTTTTAGTGATCAAACCTGAGTGATCTTTCATAGAAAAAAAACATTCTGAATTACCTTTTGTGTATCCTAGATTATTAGTATTTAAATGTTGACTTTGAAAATATTTAATCATATCTTTAGTAAACTTCCTGAAGCAAAAAAAAATGAAAAGATATATGAAATATGTATTGTACTTTCTTGTTGACCTTTTTTTACTTAAAGTTGCACTATTCAGGGAAAGGCAGCCTGTCCCTGTTTAACCCTATAGACTACAGCAATCATTACATTTAATGGATCTAATGATTCATCAAAGTAATACTTTAATACATACAGCTCTTTCAATGGAACCTCCCAAAGTACGCATGGTCTAAATGTATTCATTGCAATATACAGCATGTATGTATGTGTATATATGTAGCGTTAAAGACCATACTTGGGGCAGCAGTATGACATCACATATATTTGCAAATAAATGCACAAAAGGATTGTTTTTTAATCTAAATGTTGGAAGGAGTTTAATTAGGTTTTATGCCCTAACTATTTGGATCAAGTGCTGATGAATTCTTGTATTGCTCAATGAAGTTCCTTGCACTGCACACTTACCAAACTACTTCATCTGGTGAAAAGAATCAAATGATCCACAAACTATGCTCAACTACAAGAGAACTGGAGGTCTTTGTGTTTTTAATTTTACAAAATAATATTTGACCTCTCAACTATTCTGCATCTCACTCGCTAATGTAAATGTTCCTGTATGGATGTTTGGAGTATTTTACTTTTTCTTCTTCAGAGACTGCAGACTTTTGTCCCTGATTTTCGTATCACTTTATATATACCTGAATGGGAACACTTTTTAAATACAAATGCAGTTCTTCTCTATTACTCCTAACCAGCCTCCTTTGCAGTCCTAACTGCTCCTGGCAATTATAGAGGATTTTAAAATGTGGGTTCACAACTGCTTGACAACTCTCCACAACTTTATATATATATATATATATATATATAAAAATATATTTATATTTATAAAATATCCCACTTAGTGTGCTTTATCACACACTACAAGTGTCTTATTTCCTTAGGTCACGCAGAACCAAGGGATACTCTAACCGATATAAAATTTAAATTGAGAACATAAAGCTTTCATCTGACACAATTGTTCAGAAAGTCAACGTAATCTTTTCTTTAAAAATCTGTGCTATGCAGATTGACTCCAGAGACACTTCCCCAATAATTGGCATACCTGTCTCAATGACAATGGAAATATGAGTCTAGGAGCCACATCCAGAGAGTTTTAATGTTATATTCCAAATGGAATGCCAAGTCAATTTCAATGCTACTCCAGCATGTTCCACCCCTCTTACCTTCCTTTTTTATTGATCATAATATTCACACTGCTTGAAAGAAGAAACTGCTTGTTTATGTTCTTCGTTTTCTGTTTCTTTTTTAATTTCTTACCTTTTGATTACCACGCAGTATTGTTGTTTGCATGTAATGTTCCTTTTTCCTAATAAAACCTTTAAAATCTCAACAAGTGTGGTGCAACAAGTGTTAAGGGGGGGGGGGTACACTTTCGACATCCGATTCAGACGTTGCAGACGAAAATTTCCGAAGGGCTAAATTCCCCAAATTTTCTCGTACATGAACAAAATGAACGATTTTTGTTTAATGTGTGCCTTTTTTGCACAATGTTTGTATAAGAAAAATCTGAAATGAAAGACTGCGCATGATCAGAAACAATAAACAACAAAAAAAGCCTTTGTCATACGAGAATTTTTTCATACATTATTTTCTTCCTCGGTTTGGACTTGCTGTGAAACAACGAGGAAAATCGGACGATCATTCGCCAGATTTTCTCATAGTGTGTACCCTACTTTAATGTAGAAACAAATACGTATTCTATTGTGAATTTCCTTTCATTACCACACCAAAATAATGTTTCTGGTACAAAGCATGGCAAGTTTTTTTTTTTTTATTGTATATCATTTTTATTAAACAAAAAGAATAAAAAGTACAGCAATTTTTTTACGTACACAGTTTTGTAGCAACTAGTTGCAATGTAACAAAGTAATTATAATATAATTAGCTGCTTTCCGCTAGCTGTACTTAGTCACAATGTAACTAAACCCATATATTGTATTCATCATTGATCTAAATATACTTTTAGACTCTCCTACACACAGAATGGCAGTGTGCCTACACAGATTGCTGTGTATCCAGCGGGAGAACATTGTATAATATATGATGCACAACCTAAGTACTTAGATGTACTGTTGTTTTTGAAGGTTATATACTCTCAGGTGGCCAAAATCAAAGGCATAATCTGAATAGGGGTTGGCTTTACAGTTTTTACCTTTATAAAGTTTAGAGGTATGCTGCAATATAAGAACAAGCACAGCAAGAACAAAAATAAGAATAAATGCTGTAGTGATTATATCCTGGTCCTTGTTCTTGTAGGACCTACGTACATGAAAGACAAAACCAGAGAAAATTCCCAGCTCAACGCACCAACCAATCTGCTTACCAAACAAATCAACCTTTCCAACAGTCTGCGTTAAAAATAGGGGTTTAGTTAGCACACATTTGCAAAGGCATGCGTAAGCTGCAAGGTCTCTTCAAGGCACCCTGTGCATTGCTTGCAGTCCTAACACTACTAAATATATGAGTGTCTCCACAGTGGAAGCACATGCATTCTAATGAAAAGATAAGGGGCAGGTGGGCCTGGAGGTAGCCCCGTCCTCCTTAAAGGCACAGGGGGCATATTGGACACCCAGCACATAGCACAATGGCAGCAATGGTGACCAGTGTGTCCCCTGACCAAATTTACACCAGTAACAAAGAGATGGCCCCTGCCCTCACCTATAACTGCCCTTCATAGCAAGGAGCACATGGAAGGGCAAACGCATGAAAGACAAAACCAAAGAAAATCCCCAGCCAGTCTCTTACCAACTGAATTAACCTGTCCAACAGCCTGCGTTAAAAACAGGAGTTTAGTTAGCACACATTTGCAAATGCATGCATAAGCTCCAAGGCCTCTTCAAGGCCTCTTCATGACCTACATACCATATGATAAATTTATATTTAATCTCCATTTTTAAACATTCCAGTTTAATAGCCCATAAGTAACCAAAGTCATTGTTGTCACAGAAGTATATGCAATGTTGTAATTTTTCTTATAAAGTGAGCTGATTAATATATTGGGGTTCATTTAATAAAACTGGATATTTCAAAATCAGGTGCAGCTGATTGGTTTCTCTACAGAGCTGCATCAGATTGTGCACACTCCAGTTTTGGTACATCAACCCTGTTGTGTCAAGAATCACAAAAGACTACCTACATACAGTACACAGTTAAAGGCCTACCAGCATAGAGTTTGGTACCCCTAAGCTATAGGGCTGCTGAGGGTTTGGGTGGGTGGTGATAACATCCATTGTGAAAATCTACCATCTGGTGTTCCCACATTTTCTTCTCTTGGCTTGGTATTCCCCTTTGAAAAAGTCAGTGATTGCCATTGAGGTCTATTGTGTTTAGGTGTAATAAAAATGTAAAACAATATTTACAAGTGGATTTGTTTATTTACCTTTGATTAGTTTATTTCATGTGGAAAAGTACAGTAATATGCCATGTGGAAAAGTACAGTAGTGTGCACTCTATAATACAGACCAGTGTACCCTATAAGCAAAAAAAAAAAAGTGCTGTGAATTACAGAATATTATTTGTAGTGTTGCAACTATGCAATTTGTCTTTTTGTATTAAAATATTAACATTAACTACAGATATAGCATCAATATCTAGTATTTTTATGCTATATAATATATAAAGCATACAGTGAATAGGATTTCTGTAACAAACCGCAGAGTAAGGCATTGGAAATATTAACCTAGTTTCTTCCCGTTATTTACAGGATGTCACTGTTGCATCATGGAATACCACAAGACAATGTTTCCCAGAGAATGCCGATGTAACTTAAGATCGCAAATTTAATTTTCTTATTTGGCACAGCTATGTAAAAGCAATCAAAGTGCAAATATGCTTATGAAAAAAATAAACATTGTGATAATGTCCATGTGTTAAATAACGTTTAAAAAAAAATTGGCAAAACACAAATATAGTAATAAAGTGATAAACTGACCGTGCCTGAGACACAGTAGTGCTTTCAACAACTGGAACATTTTGTTCATTATCAGAAGTTTCTGTAAAACTGGTTAGTACCAGGAAAATGAATAAAAAGGTTCCAGTTGCTCCAAACGCTACAGTCTACACATCATATTTCCCACGTTTCTTTGAATTCACATTAGCCTCTCGTCTCGGGACGTATTTATAAAGCAGTGAATGTGACATTCACCAAGTATCACTGCAAGGGAATCAGCCACTGTAATTTAAACACAAGCAGAAAGAAGATTCACTGCTTTAAAAAATTACCAAATAGTGATCTAGATGTTTGGATGTGAAAAAATACTTTCCTTTGCACCTTTCTGTTCATGGTTTCTATTTCAAATGGCATTAACTACTAAGTAAACATGCTCTCATAATTTCATTGAGCCCTTACTGACTCTTCGCCATAATGTCTGTCAGCCAAAGGTTAGAGAAATACTAGCACATTATGACAGATTAACCTGTCAAACTGAGCCCTCCAACACTGCTCTGTTACCGATCCCCGTGCTTACCTCTTACCCGGCCTTTCTTCCGTGTTCCGTGTTTTTGGCCAGTTGAATGGCCAGGTCACGGTGACCTCACTCCCACGTATGCGCACAGAAGTCACATCACCATGGCACACAGGGGTGCCATAAATGTGGTCTAAGCTGCGCACATGTAGCTCATATCACATTACTGCTGACATGTAAGGGGGAGGCATTTATGGAAGAAGATATCACTAAGGTCTCTTCTGTTATAAAAACACTACCTGTCAGCAGCTTTTGTAAGGCTGATTTCACGCTGAGGTGCTTGAAAACTGCCCACAAAACCCTGGGCACTTTTGGGGCGCTTTTCAAATGCTTAGCGGTGCACATTTTTGAAGGTCACATGACTCAAAAGAACCATTTTGAGGCACCTTTGAAGCAATTTTTGTGCGCTTTTCATGCGCTTTTGAGGCGGTTCCCATTCATTTCAATAGAGAGGGGTGCATTTAAGGCTATATATTTTTTTTGTGCTTCAAACATGCTCCAAAGATACTGCTTGCAAGAGTTTTTTCACTGTCCCGCCAGTGCACAGCCCCAGTGTAAAAACATTAATTGATTTTAATGGAAATTGTTTTTCGTTAGCTTTTCAGATGCTTTTTTTAGCATTAAAAAGTGCCTGAAAAGCGCCTCAGTGTGAAAGGGGTCTAAATGAGACAAATACAACTTTAAAGCCCCATACACACGGTCGGATTTTCCGATGGATTCTGTCCTATCGGACAATGTTGTCGGAAATTCCGACCGTGTGTAGGCACCATCGGACAGTTTCCATCGGATTATCCGACTGACAAAGTTCTACGCATGCTCAGATCACATTACAAGACCAAAGCTATTGGCTACTAGCCTCTACGTAGTCCCGTCGTACGCAACAAACGTCACCACGTTCAGAATGATCGGATTTTCCGACAACTTTGTCCGACCGTGTGTATGCAACACCAACATCGGACAAAGTATGAAGGACAGGATCCGACGGAACTGGTCCTCGGATAATCCGAGCGTGTGTATGGGGCAAAAGACGGAGTGTGCTTCCAGTAAACAGTGCACTAGTCCTCTGTCCCCAGCCCCTAAACCTAGAAATCCCTCATCCAGCTGCTTACCTACCTTTAATCTTTTCAGGCAGAAATCTTATTCAGCACTGGTCATGTCTGTGCAGTGAGCCCCATAGATTTAAATGGGGTAATATTCCAAATGTATGAGCCCAATGTATTTTTTGGAATACAGCACATTAATTATGTGAAATGGAGCATATCCCATTACTTGCAGGCTGCTTTTTTTAAATAAAAATCTTCCCCTCAGTGCCTCCTTTATAGTTGCTATCTTCTGGGGCTATGAGATTTAACAAACCACCGTTGCTAGTCTGAAAAGTTGTACCTCTCGCTCGGCCACTCTTGCCCTCTCTGCCATTCAGAGAGCACATTATTATCGCACAATACAACGCATACTTTGAATAGAGCGGGATCACTTGAACGACAGTATCTCATTTTGTACAAGAGCAGTAAATGGGATACACGTCACATGTAACTAGCATGTTTAGTGCTTTTTAAAAAAAAAAAAAAATAACTTCAACATTAAGCCTTGGTGTTAAAGTGGGGTTGCAACCAAAAAACAAAAAGGGGCTTAAAAATCATTAAAAAAAGAAAAAAAAAATAATTGGAAAAAAAAATTTTTTTTACTCACCTCTAAATGCCTGTTGCTAGGGGGTCCCTCGAAGTCTGCCACCTTCATTGCCCGGGCTAAAAGTCACTTCCTGTAGGCAACGCACAGTCATCTGGGACATGTCATGTGTCCCAGATGAGTGAGCGTCGAATCACGGCGCACGGCGCCGCTCGCGCATGCGCAGTGGGTGCCCGGCTGTGAAGCCCAGCCGGGTTCCCACATTAAGAATGCCGGCGTCGTGAGCGGAGCGGGGAACGAGGGGGGGGTCTCGTTCCCCCGCATCGCTGGACCCCGGGACAGGTAAGTGTCCGATTATTAAAAGTCAGCAGCTGCAGTATTTGTAGCTGCTGACTTTTAATTTTTTTTTTTGCCCGGCCCTCCACTTTAAGGTTCCCTATAGGCAGGGAATCTACATGTGGAGAAGTGATGGTTATTGGTTATTGCAATGGGAGAAATGTGCACTTCTAAGTGGGAGGATAGTTATTCATTTCATACATTATCAGTCGAACAATGGCAGTGGAGTACATGGTACTGGAGATGTAAGGGAGACAACCTGAACTGAGAACGATTGAGAGTTCAAAACATAGTGCAAGCAGATGCTTGGTAAAAACAAAGTTATCTGAAAAAGATTAGCAGAGAATACAGAAACAGTAAACCAAGGCATGTTTAAAAAATCAGGCGGACAGCAAGGGCAATTGAACAGAAACACAGGGTAACATCAAGTAAAAGGAATCTGATATCTGGGCCGCAGGAACACCAAACAATGTATTGACAACCAACTGTGCTCATAATGAGGCTTATGGGGGGGGGGGGGGGGGTGGGTGGTGGTGGTGGACGTGTTGCCACAAGACTGTAAGCTCTCACAGTTACTCTTGGTGGGCGGGGGGGGGGAGGGGGTTACCCTAATTATGGAGACAGTTGTGGAATCATTAAAGTGTATGTAGCCAATTATTTACTTTTATTTTTTTTGGTGGAGCTGGGAAGGCTTAAAAATACTTTATAATACATTTTTTTGCTATCTGTGTCCCATTTTGGAGAATTCCCATTTACTTCCTGCCACAGAAATGCAACAAGAAATGAGTGGTAAGCACTACAAACTAAGGGAAATTTCCCTGTTAGTTTTTACTGGAACAGGTGTCCTCATTGGATGATTTCTCTTCTGTGTGATGGGACTAACACACACTTCAAGTCCTATAGGTGCTTTCTGGGAAGAAAATATAGGTCTGTGTGATGGGACTAACACACTTCAAGTCCTATAGGTGCTTCTGGGAACAACATATATGATCTCTGTGTGATGGGACTAACACACTTCAAGTCCTATAGGTGCTTCTGGGAAGAAAATATAGGTCTGTGTGATGGGACTAACACACTTCAAGTCCTATAGGTGCTTCTGGGAACAAAATATATGATCTCTGTGTGATGGGACTAACACACTTCAAGTCCTATAGGTGCTTCTGGGAAGAAAACATAGGTCTGTGTGATGGGACTAACACACTTCAAGTCCTATAGGTGCTTCTGGAACAAAATATATGATCTCTGTGTGATGGGACTAACACACTTCAAGTCCTATAGGTGCTTCTGGGAAGAAAATATAGGTCTGTGTGATGGGACTAAACACACTTCAAGTCCTATAGGTGCTTCTGGGAACAAAATATATGATCTCTGTGTGATGGGACTAACACACTTCAAGTCCTATAGGTGCTTCTGGGAAGAAAATGTAGGTCTGTGTGATGGGACTAACACACTTCAAGTCCTATAGGTGCCTCTGGGAACATAATGATGGGGCTTATGGGAAGGGGGGGGGGAGGTGCCTCTGGGGCTCTGTTTTAGTGCCTGCCTGCCCTACACTACAAGTCCTATGTGAGACAGCTTGCCTGCCACGAAGTCCATTAAGGAGCTCTGTTTGTGCCACTGCCTGCCATGTATCAATCTTTCTAAATGAAATAACTCAATCTCTCTAAGTAAACTAACTTTATTTTTTTTGGTGGAGCTGGGAAGAGCTGGGAAGGCTTAAAAATACTTTATAATACATTTTTTTGCTATCTGTGTCCCATTTTGGAGAATTCCCATTTACTTCCTGCCACAGAAATGCAACAAGAAATGAGTGGTAAGCACTACAAACTAAGGGAAATTTCCCTGTTAGTTTTTACTGGAACAGGTGTCCTCATTGGATGATTTCCCCACACCTCCCTCCTGCTCAAGTAATATTAAAGGGGTTCTTGTTTTTTCACCTTAATGCATCCTATGCATTAAGGTGAAAAAACTCCTGGCAATGACGTCCCCCCCAGCCCCCCCGTTTACTTACCTGAGCCTGTTCACCTGCTGTGAGCGTTCCCTGGTGTCTTCTTCATGGAGTCTGGCCGTTGATTGGATAGATAGGAGAGATTGATAGCAGCGCAGCCATAGGCTCACACTGCTGTCAATCACATCCAATGACGCAGCCCGCCGGGGGCGGGTCCGAGTCATACACGCTGTGTCTATGGACACAGCGTGTATGACAGGGAGCGAGCCCACAAGCTAACCCCCTCGGAATAGATCTTCCCAGAGGGAGGTTAGCTATTGCGGGGAGAAGCCGAGACAGACGCCTAGGGACCCCAGAACAGGAGGATCGGGCCAGTATGTGTAAAACGAACTGCACAGTGGAGGTAAGTATAACATGTTTGTTATTTTTATTTTTTTTTAAGAAACAAACCCATACAACCCCTTTAAACATTTTGCGTTTCCTCTCATCATCACTTTACTTGGTGATGATGGCCACCAGGACACATAGGGGGCGATTTTCCATCCAAATACATGCCAGACCGAAGGGCCTGGTATGCTCTTGGAGAGGGAACCCAATGCCGTTATTTTTATTATTTGACGTGGAGTTCCCCCTAAAGATTCATACCAGACGCAAAGTGCCTGCGTTGTCGGGATCAAAGTTGGATCCCTGTTCATTGAACTAGGACAGATGTGGGACTTCAAGTTGCAGGGCAAAGTCGGATCCACAGTCGTACGACTGTCGTGTCGTACCAGTGTGAACCGGACTTCATTAGAAATGCCCCGGAAGAAGTTCTATTGTAACAAAACTGGTCGGGTAAACGTTATGCTTGTGGCTGTAAGAGTCTTGCTATGCCTCATGGGACTTGTAATTCTGCAACAGCTGGAGGTCCGCTAATTGCATATGCCTGATTTATGTGATCATATCTCACGTCAGTGGTGCTGCTATACACAAGTTTAATACGTTTACACAAGTGCAGTTTACTTTCGTTTTCAGATTTATTAAATTTGCTTTTCCTTGTTCCCAGTAACCAACTCAAAATTATCTAGTAAAGGGCCTACATGCTCAGACTTAACCTTTTTTGCTAGTAATATTTTTGACTAATTTGTGGGGGTTTGTCCTATACTCTTTTACAATCTTCCCTTCGTTTTGCATTTTTGTGGCCTTAATTTCCTTTTTTGGCTATATATACACTGTAATGCAGACGATTGCTGTATCAGTACTTCTCAAATGTGATACTGTGTTTTTGTAAAACTCCACATCAACAAATGAGGGTCTCTCATGCGCAGGCATTTGATCAAACACACATATACTTGTGTATATCTATCCATACAAAACCTATAGACACGATTTACTTTGTTGTTTAACCACTTGCCACTTGGCCAAAATGTTAGCGCCGTCATATGACGGCAGCCCGCCACAAGAGCCGCACCGCTCCGCTGTCAATTGACAGTGGGCGGTCAGCAACAAGTTAATCACAGACCATTTGTTAGAAGCACACTAAAGTGAGGTTGGAGGATTTTAGGTAATCCAGAGATAGCAAAAGAGATTGGTGGAGATTCTAAAAAGATTGTTACAGGAAAAACTGATGTATTCTGTCATTTACACTGCCAAAAGCAGATTAAATCTAAAGAAGGTTAAAGAAGTTCAACTTTGTGACAAACTTTCATGGACAAAGCATATATATAGTGGGGACGGAAAGTATTCAGACCCCCTTACATGTTTCACTCTTTGTTATATTGCAGCCATTTGCTAAAATCATTTCAGTTAATTTTTTTTCCCTCATTAATGTACACACAGCATATTGACAGAAAAACACAGAATTGTTGACAAGATTGCAGATTTATTAAAAAAGAAAAACTGAAATATCACATGGTCCTGAGTATTCAGACCCTTTGCTCGGTATTTAGTAGAAGCACCCTTTTGATCTAATACAGCCATGAGTCTTTTTGGGAAAGATGCAACAAGTTTTTCACACCTGCATTTGGGGATCCCCTGCCATTCCTCCTTGTAGATCCTCTCCAGTTCTGTCAGGTTGGATGGTAAACGTTGGTGAACAGTCATTTTTAGGTCTCTCCAGAGATGCTCAATTGGGTTTAAGTCAGGGCTCTGGTTGGGACAGTCAAGAACAGTCATGGAGTTGTTGTGAAGCCACTCCTTCATTATTTTAGCTGTGTGCTTAGGGTCATTGTCTTGTTTGAAGGTAAACCTTTGGCCCAGTCTGAGGTCCTGAGCACTCTAGGGAAGGTTTTCGGCCAGGATATCCCTGTACTTGGCCGCATTCATCTTTCCCTTGATTTCAACCAGTCGTCCTGTGCCTGCAGCTGAAAAACACCCCCACAGCATGATGCTGCCACCACCATGCTTTACTGTTGGGACTGTATTGGACAGGTGATGAGCAGTGCCTGGTTTTCTCCACACATACTGCTTAGAATTAAAGCCAAAAAGTTCTATCTTGGTCTCATCAGACCAGGGAATCTTATTTCTCACCATCTTGGAGTCCTTCAGGTGTTTTTTTAGCAAACTCCATGAGGGCTTTCATGTGTCTTGCACTGAGGAGAGGCTTCCGTCGGGCCATTCTGCCATAAAGCCCCGACTGGTGGAGGGCTGCAGTGATGGTTGACTTTCTAAAACTTTCTCCCATCTCCCGACTGCATCTCTGGAGCTCAGCCACAGTGATCTTTGGGTTCTTCTTTACCTGTCTCACTAAGGCTCTTCTCCCCCGATAGCTCAATTTGGTTCTAGGAAGGGTTCTGGTCGTCCCAAACGTCTTCCATTTAAGGATTATGGAGGCCACTGTGCTCCTAGGAACCTTAAGTGCAGCCGATATTTTTTGTAACCTTGGCCAGATCTGTGCCATGCCACAATTCTGTCTCTGAGCTATTCAGGCAGTTCCTTTAACCTCATGATTCTTATTTGCTCTGACATGCACTGTGGGATGTAAGGTCTTATATAGACAGGTGTGTGTGGTTTCTAATCAAGTCCAATCAGTATAATCAAACACAGCTGGACTCAAATGAAGGTGTAGAACCATCTCAAGGATGATCAGAAGAAATGGACAGCACCTGAGTTAAATATATGAGTGTCACAGCAAAGGGTCTGAATACTTAGGACCATGTGATATTTCATTTTTACTTTTTTAATAAATCTGCAAAAGTGTCAACAATTCTGTGTTTTTCTGTCAATATGGGGTGCTGTGTGTACATTAATGAGGAAAAAATGTAACTTAAAGTGGTGGGACACCCTGAAAACAAAAACTTAAAAAAATGTTAGTAATCATTTAAAATGGAAAAAAAAAAAATTTAAATTTTTTTTACTTATCAGAAATGGCTGTTGCTAGGCAGATCGTCCTAATCTGCCTCCTCCAGCGCCGCGGTGATCTTCTCTTCTTCCGTCTTCTGGTGAATGGGGCGCGGTGTGTTATGGGAACTATGTCCCACAACACATCGCGTTCCCCATTCACAAATTAGAGTCGCGCATGCGCAGCCGGCCGTGCGCCGACTCGCGCATGCGCAGTAGGAAATGTGAAGCCGTTTCCCTTACTGAGGATGGCCACCGGAACGCTGAGGGACAGCTCGTCCTCCACGACTGACATCGCGGGCGCCCTGGGAGGGTAAGTGTACTTATTAAAAGTCAGCAGCTACTTTTTTTTTAGCTGCTGACTTTTAAAAAAAAATTTTGTAAGGTGTAACACCCCTCTAAATGATTTTAGAAAATGGCTGCAATATAACAAAGAGTGAAAAATGTAAGGGGGTCTGAATACTTTCTGTCCCCACTATATATATATATATATATATATATATATATATATATATATATATATATATACATATATAACACTATATATAGTTATATATATATAAAACTCTCAAAAAAGTTAGTATACCCCTCACATTTTTGTAAATATTTTATTATATCTTTTCATGTGACAACACTGAAGAAATGACACTTTGCGACAACAAAAATGAGTGCACCGCTTAGTGAAAATGTCCAAATTCGGCCTAATTAGCAATTTTCCCTCCTCTGTGTCATGTGACTCATTAGTATTACAAGGTCTCAGGTGTGTTAAATTTGGTGTTTTCACTCTCACTCTCTCATACTGGTCACTGGAAGTTCAACATGACATCTCATGGCAAAGAACTCTCAGAGGATCTGAAAAAAATAACTGGTGTTCTACATAAAGATGGCCTAGGCTATAAGAAGATTGCCAAGACCCTGAAACTGAAAGTATTCACAGCGCTTTTCTTTTTCCACATTTTTTTATGTTACAGCCTTATTCCAAAATGGATTAAATTACATTTTTTGCCTTGAAATTCTACAAACAATACCCCATAGTGACATTGCCAAAGAAGTTTGAGCTCCTAAGCTCAATTTTGAGTGTCATGGCAAAGGCTGTGAATACTTGCGTATATGTGATTTTTCCGTTTTTTTTTTTTAATATAAATTTGCATAGATTTCAAACAAACATCACATTGTCAATATGGGGTATTGTTTGTAAAATTTTCAGGAATATAATGAATAAGTGATGCGCTGGAACAAACCGCTGGAACAAACTGTCCCTGGATGCACTGTACACACATACAGTCACACACACCCTTTTTTTTTATTGGACATGCCAGCTGGCAAAAAATGATTATGACCTGTCTATTTCTGTAATAACAATTACTGATATATACATTTTTATGGTGCATTAATTGTAAACAATTATATCCTTAGACCCCTTTCGCACTGATGTGCTTTTCAGGTGTTTTAGCGCTAAAAATAGTGCCTGTAAATAACATGAAAAGCCCCTTTCATGCCTTTAACAAAACACCCTGCCCATTGAAATGAATGGGCAGCGCCGCAACACGGGTGCTTTTAACCCTTTACTCAGCTGCTAGCAGGGGTTAAAAGCACCCCCTAGCAGCTGAAAAGTGGGGCTATAATAGTGGTAAAACAAGCAGCGCTTTACTGCTAACGCCAGCACCACCCCAGTGTGAAAGTAAAGTTATACTTTTCACCTTCCGTTACATTAATATCGCCAGCTGCAGTTAACTTATACATATAGCCAAAATATTTTTTCTTGGTTTTGGATAGAGTAGGGAAGGTCTAGAACCCCTGTCAAAATGTTATGTCTATCTTTGTGTTGTTATGGACTTAGAACCTGCTGTCTGGTAAAACTTTTGGAAGCAGAGCAGAAATTGAGCCACCACATCTAAGAATTAGTGAGCTGAAATTGAGGATAAAACTCTAACAGAAACCTAAAGCAGAATTTGCAAAACAAAAATGTATTAAATTTCAGCTCACTAATTCTTAGATGTGGTGGCTGCATTAGTTTTCTTTTTCTTTTTTTACCTGTTTGATCTAGGCAGTAAATCTGTTATTTTTCCACCTTCTTTAACCGCTTCCCGACCGCCCACTGCATATATACGTCAGCAGAATGGCACGGGCAGGCAAAACCACGTACCTGTACGTGGCCCTTTAAATGCCTGCCCGTGGGTCGCGCGTGCCCCGCCAGCGGCGCGCTCGCGACCCGGTCGGGAGGTCCGTGACCCCGGCCATGGGACCAGCGGACCCGATCGCCGCTGGTGTCCCGCGATCGGGTCACGGAGCTGAAGAACGGGGAGAGGTCTGTGTAAACAAACCCCCTCCCGCGCTTCCTACTCTGCCTGTCATTGATTGGCTGTTCCCGGTCATCGGGAAAGCCGATCAATGACGTCAGACGTCAGCCCCGCCCCGTAATGTAAAAAAACACACACACGTCACAGCCCATGACCCCTCCCCCTAGTGGTTAACTCTTTCCCTAGAACTGTCATTTATACAGGAATCAATGCATTTAAATAGCATTGATTGCTGTATAAATGACAATGGTCCCAAAAATGTGTCAAAAATGTCCGATGTGTCCGCCATAATGTCGCAGTCACAATAAAAATCGCTGATCGCCGCCATTACTAGTAAAAAAAAAAATATTAATAAAAATGCTATAAAACTATCCCCTATTTTGTAAACGCTATAACTTTTGCGCAAACCAATCAATAATCGCTAATTGCGATTTTTTTTTACCAAAAATATGTAGCAGAATACGTATCGGCCTAAACTGAGGAAAAAAAAATATGTTTTTGGGGATATTTATTATAGCAAAACGCAAAAAATATTTAATTTTTTTCAAAATTGTCGTTTTTGTTTTGGAGCCACGTCGCACGACCGCGCAATTGTCAATTAAAGCGACGCAGTGACGAATCGCAAAAAGGGGCCTGGTCCTTTGGCTGCCAATTGGTCCAGAGCTGAAGTGGTTAACAGGCCATGCTGTCCCAACAAAGTAGCAGTTAGGGGCTTGAGACAAACCTTTTACACTGACAGAGGTGATTTCAACGGTCAGCTTTTATGTATTTATTTATTTATGTCTTTGTCTCAAATGGAAAAAAATGTTTATTGTAACTGCTTATAAAGTGATAGCTGGAGTTTAGCTTCAAGTCAAATCCATCTAAATCTGCTAATCAAAAGGCCCATACACACGATCAGACTTTTTGACAACCAACATGCAAATTAGCTGTTTTGGACCAACATCCGACTGTGTGTACGCTCCATCGGACCAACTTTTTCCAGGTTTCATCAGACTTTTGTTGGCTGTGCGAACGGACCAACTTTCTGCCAACAAAAGTCCGATGGACCAAAGTCCGACCGTGTGTACACAAAACCAATGGACTTTTGTACAAACCAATGCAGAACCAATGCAAAAGATCAGACAACAATACAGAAGTTGACCAAAGGTGGCGGTAAAGAGCAGAAAAACCAAGTGATTTGGTGAAAGTTGGCTGAAAAAGTTCTGCCGTGTGTATGCAATACCAACTTAGGGCCAACGCCCTTTGGACAAAAATCCACGGGAAAGTTGGTCCACGGTCCGATCGTGTGTATGAGGCTTAACACTACCCTCTCCCCAGACTGTCAATGCCGCTATACAAATGTACCTGCTTTACTACTACATCCAGAATGCAGACACCCCAAAACAAACAGTGTGTTACTGAAAGAAAATGTTTTAAAACAATTTATGCAGCCACCAAATGGATTGCTAAGTTACAATATATACATTTTTTTTGTTTCTTGGGTTTGATACAACTTTAAAATGAAAATCAATACTGTATGATTTATGAAAAATCTAAATTAAATAAATAATATTAGCCTAATAAATAAATGGCAAATAAAGTGCAAAAATGCAACAATGTGCAAAACATCATATTATATATGGATACAAAATTGTGCAAAAAAGCAAAGAAAAAAAAGTGCTAAAATTGCAATGTAATTATCAAAATTGTAGAATTAGTGCAAGTCCAAAAAAATTTAAATAAAAATATAATCACAAATATATAAACATTGCGAGTGATACCGCTCCCATATGTATCATAACAGATTTATAAACTGACAATGTGCATCAACGTTTTATATATATATATATATATATATATATATATATATATATATATATATATACAGGTGATACTCGAAAAATTTGAATATCGTGCAAAAGTTAATTTATTTCACTAATGCAACTTAAAAGGTGAAACTAATATATGAGATAGACTCATTACATGTAAAGCAAGATAGCTCAAGCTGTGATTTGTCATAATTGTGATGATTTTGTCTTACAGCTCATGAAAACCCCAAATCCACAATCTCAGAAAATTAGAATATTACATGCAATCAATAAAACAAGGAATGAACATAGAACAACATCAGACCTCTGAAAACTATAAGCATGCATATGTACTGAGTACTTGGTTTGGGCCTCTTTTGCAGAAATGACTGCCTCAATGCGGCGTGGCATGGAAGCTATCAGCCTGTGGCACTTCTGAGGTGTTATGGAAGACCAGGATGCTTCAATAGTGGCCTTCAGCTCTTCTGCATTGTTCGGTCTCATGTCTCTCATCTTTCTATTGGCAATGCCCCATAGATTCTCTATGGGGTTCAGGCCAGGCGAGTTTGCTGGCCAATCAAGCACAGTAATCATACGGTCATTGAACCAGGTTTTGGTGCTTTTGGCAGTGTGGGCAGGTGCCAAGTCCTGCTGGAAAATTAAGTCAGCATCCCCATAGACTTTGTCTGAGGAAGGAAGCATGAAGTGCTCCAAAATCTCCTGGTAGACGGCTGCGTTGACCCTGGACTTAATGAAGCACAGTGGGCCAACACCAGCAGATGACATGGCTCCCCAAATCAACACAGACTGTGGAAACTTCACATTGGACTTC
>CM053028.1:195933890-196039043 GCA_028564925.1 Lithobates sylvaticus
GCTATTCTGAGCAAGGTGGTTGTTCAGTCAGTTGTAGACCAGACGTTCATGGAGTTTGGATAAAAAGGGGAGCAAGAATATGTGGCGTAGGTTGTTAACCACTTGACGATTTACACCGGCAGAATGGCACAGGCAGGCAAAAGGACGTACCCATACGTCCCTTTGAATTTGCAGCTTAGGTGCCGCGCGTGCCGTGGGAATGTGCCCGTGGGTCCCGCAAACTCGATGTTCGCTGCGGCCCGCGATTGCGGCGAGGAGAGGCAGAGCGGAGAGATGTAAACAAGGCATTTCCCTGTTCTGCCTAGCAACATGACAGGGATCTATTGCTCCTTGTTATCAGGAGCAGTGATCTCTGTCATGATCTAGTGAGCCCATCCCCCTACAGTTAGAACACACTGAGGCAACACAGTTAACCCCTTGATCACCCCCTAGTGTTTAACCCCTTTCCTGCCGGTGTCATTTGCACTGCAATCAATGCATTTTTATAGCACTGATCGCTGTATGAATGTCAATGGTTCCAAAATAGTGTCAAAAGTGTTTGATCTGTCTGCCATGATGTCGCAGTCCCGATAAAAATCGCATATTGTCGCCAATACTAGTAAAAAAAAAAATAATAATAATAAAAATGCCATAAATCTATCCCCTATTTTGTAGACGCCATAACTTTTGCACAAACCAATCAGTATGACGGAAAAAGACTGCTAGAGCCCACACACAATCGGATTTTCCAACAACATAATGAGATCTGACTTTTACCATTGGAATATCCGACCATGTGTACGGGGCATTAGAGAAACTGGAGAGAAAATACGAATGCAGTGTGCCTCAAATGAGGAGAGTGACGTCCACTGGATCTGGGGGAGTGAGTCCAAAGAAGACCACCATGAGATAGGGCAGCAGAAGACGCAGTGTCGGATTCATGAAGCCAGTTTTCCGTTAGGGCAAGTAGATTAAAAGAGTTAGCGATAAAGAGGTCATGGAGAGAGGTGAGTTTGTTACAGACAGAGCAGGCATTCCAAAGGGCACAAGAGAAAGAGAGTCCGGTCTTGGGAAGAAGAAAAATGGGAACTAAATTGTGTGGATTGTGGCTGCAGCCAGAGGATGCAGAGTAATGGGTGCATTGAGTACAGTTAAATGGAGGTCTATGGTTTGGGAATATATCTCTAGAGGTAAGGAGAAGCAGAAGGGTGAGGGAGGTAATGTGGAAGTGCGATTTATATGAAAGGACATGTCCCAGTGTCCTGGAGTATTTTTGTGAGTGTGGATTTAGAATTAACAGGAGTTGGTGAGTGCAGTAATAGGGAGAGGACAGAAGTGAAGGTGATATATATAAGCTGTGGGTGGAGAAGAGTGGTGAAGGAGAGTTAGTTTAAAGCGGTTCTGCACTGTGTTTTTTTTTTTTGGGGGAATATGCCAAGGATTACGAGGGAAATTGGGGGACTCACGTGTTCCATCTTCCATCTCGATCGCAGCCGGTTTTCCTCCAATAAAATTATTTAGATTATGCTTTTCTGCTGCGGGCCATCTTGCCTGTGGGCATGTGAAACCCCACAGGCACTTTAGATGGCCCAGCATGCACCGCCGTTACTGCGCCGAGCTTGCGCGTGCGCAGTAACGGCAAAGTGCAGCTCACGTTCTCCGAAATCTCGCGAGATGTCGGCACATCTGCCGACATCTCGCGAGATTTCGGAAGATGTGTCCGAAATCTCGCGAGATTTCGGAAGATGCCCGCACAGACTCCTGGGATCAATGACACCAGATCCCAGGAGACAGTGCGGCCTGACGACGATCGACGCAGAGACCCCGCCCACCGCCGCAGAGACAGAGGACAGGAAGTCAGCGATTATCAAGGTAAGTGAAAAAAAAAAACACATTTCATTTAGTACTCTTTGCCTGATTTGGAAGGCAAAGAGATTTACTAAATGAAATGTGTGCAGAACCGCTTTAAGGATTGAGGACACAGCTGTCAGAAGGAGTGGTAAAGAGTGCATGCTGCAAGGAGAATGAGCTGAAGGGCTAAACAAGGTCACCTGTAGTCTGTGTTGTATTTTTTCAAAGTATTGTCTTGTGTTCATTCGCTTTGTGCAGAGTCAGAAGTGCTCCCACTTTGGCCCCTTTCACACTGGGGCGGTGCGGGGCGGCGACGGTAAAGCAGCGCTATATTTAGCGCTGCTTTACCATCGTTTTTCCCGCGGTATGCGGTCGCTAGCGGGGTGGTTTTAACCCCCGCTAGCGGCCGCAAAAGGGTTAAAAACCTCCGCAAAGTGCCGCAAAGCGCCGATGTAGCGGCGGTTTGCAGGCGGTATCCCCGCGGTTTCCCATTGATTTCAATGGGAACGAGCGGTATAGGAGCGGTAAATACACCGCTCCTATACCGCTCCAAAGATGCAGCTAGCAGGACTTTTTTTTACCGTCCTGCTAGCGCACCGCTCCAGTGTGAAAGCCACCTGGCTTTCACACTGGAGTGAATGGGGCCGGTTTTTTCAGGCGGTGTACAGGCGCTATTTTTAGCGCTGTACCGCCTGAAAACCGCCCCAGTGTGAAAGGGGCTTTTGAGAAAGAGCCCCAGCTGCAAATGTGCCCCCTGAAAATGCCTCCCCCATAAGATGCTTAGATTTATACTCATAGGGATGGGGGTGAGTGCATTCCAATTATCTAATCAGGAGATAATAAAAGTTAGTTGGCTAAATAGAGCAAAATTCGCACTTCAGAAACAGACTATCAAGAGGGCACTAAAAGTTAACAGGCCATAATTCTGGGTAAGACAAGGGAGAAATTAAAGCATTGCAAAGTGGACAGGTCTACAGATGGTAAACAAAAATATAACATACCAGCATTATTACACAGACACAAAAGCAAAAGCAGGTCAGTGTCAGATTTACCGCCGCACTATCGCAGACTCATTATAAGTTGTTTATTATTAGTATAAAAAAAACTAATTCAGTATATTTACCATAGTGCATTTAGGCACTATAACTTTCATACAAACCAATCAATATACACTTATTGAGTTTTTTTTTTTTTATCAAAAACATGTAGCAGAATACATGTTAGCCATAATTTATGAAGAAATTCGATTTTTACATTTTTATTGGATATGTTTCATAGCAGAAAGTAAAAAATATTGTGTTTAAAAAAAAAAAAAAAAAAAATCGCAAGAAATAAACAACCCAGTGTTGATCAAACACCACCAAAAGAAAGCTCTGTTTGAGTCAAAATAAATATATAATTTTTGTTTGGGCACAGCGTTGCATGACTGCGCAATTAAAGAACAAATATGGCTGTGCTCTATACCCTTAACCTTAAACATGATGATAAGTGATTAGTTAATGATAACTTACAAATAGTCCCACATATGAAAATAAGTGTTCAGTGACGATAAATCAAAATCACAATGACAGTCAATCAAATTTCCAATCGACCGATCTCTAGCAAAGCAACTTGTGATCAGTTCCAAGAAATCAATGTGACTTTGCTTGACAGACCCACCACCATAAGAAGTGTGTGCTTACCAGTTACACAGACAAATAATGCCTGTGGCTAACACCCAGCCAGGGCCTTTTCCTCAAGGGTGTTCCAGTATCAGTCCAATCACTGCATCTATGGGGGGTCTTCTGGTCCGGACTTTAACAGAACGAATCCTCCGCTGGAAGCTTGTATACAGCTCAATGCATGATGATACAAATGTGTCTCAGAAAGAAAATGATAAAAATAGCCATAGGTAAAACCCGCTTGTTTTTTTATTAAAAGTACAAACGCCAAAGGCGTAAAAATAGCAAAAGCTAAAAATATATAAATATATGCGGCCGGCCTGTGCAATTGCCAGTTAAAATAGCGCAGTGCCAAAAAGCAAAAAAATGGCCTGATCATGAAGGGGTAAAATCTCCCAGAGCTGAAGTGGTTAAATAATGCGGTATAATACCGCATAGTGTTTTTCCCCAAATTCAGTATTTTTCTGAAATATGCAGTATTTATCGCATGAAACCATTCAGTATTTTATCTCATGTGATATCCAAGCGGGATGGATACCGTGAAGACGAATTACAACCCCTGTCAATTTTTATTGCTAATAAAGAGGTAAAATGCTTTAACTAAGTCAGTGCGGTCCCTGCAGCATATGTATTACTACAAAGGAAAAAAGGTTACTTGAATACCAGTCAAAGGTAAGCTGATTTCACAGGACACACGTGGTGTATAAAAACCAACTAAGTTAAATTAAGTGAATACAAAATATCTTGAAAATAGTATAATGTGTGATTATTTTTTTTATACTAATTTCTTTCAATATTTGAAATTTATAAACATATTTTGTATTTACTTAAAGTACTTACTTAAAGGCACATTTGCAAGTGAAGTTTCTCCAGAACTTAGTAATTGAGGGGGAGCTCTGCTGACATTCATCATCTAGTCATGTGCAAGCAAAAATGCTGTTTTTTTTCCTTCCGTGTGATTGTATGTGATTGAGTATTCTTTGTAAAGCAAAGCTTTACCTTATATTGTATACAGTAAGGGAGGGTTATAACCCCTGTCAGTTTTTTTTTTTTTGCCATCTGTGTCTCCATTGGAACGTAGACCCCTCTATTACTTTTCTGGAGACAACTCTAAATTTTAGATTTTCTTTTAATTTCACTTTCAATGATAATGGAGGGCAGGACAAATAGAAAGGGTGAATCTCCCTAATGGGGACACAGACAGCAAAAAAAGTAACAGGTGTTCTAATCCATCTCCACCTTATCCAAAACTAAAAAAAAAAGTTTTTCCTTTAGTTATATTTTAAGTAAATCAACCCAAAGGATTTCCATATTTTCATATTTAGGCTTCTATGCATTACTGTTGCGAGAACTGATCCAAAAAGGCAGAGACTACTCAAAATTGGCAATTATATTTTTACATCCCTTAATTACCACATCTGGACCACTACTTAATTGCCGCGTGCATTCAATTATTGATTTCCTTCTATCAATTGCGTTTAATGCCTTTTCCTGACTGACTCCATGGCAGCCTACGTATGGGTTAATCCCGCCTCTCATACCTCATAGGACCCCACTCCCATAAATCTTTGCTCCTAATCAGAGACTGTGTTCCTTTTTTGTCCTCCTCCTTAAGGACTGAAGTAGTAGTTCTTACCTCAAGGAGTCGTGAATCCGGGTCTGGTTCCTGTTGCAGCTGCACACATGATGATGATTTGGTGTCTGGAGTCCATTAGCCCGGCTACTAGCAGGGTGGACATGGGGATGAAGAGCGTTGCCTGAAGAGCTTACTATCTAGCCACTGGCTGGAAAGCGGCAGTATGGCCATTCATCCTAGCTACTAGCGGGAGGCCTTTTCCCTGAATAATCCCCCAGTGACGTGCCTGTGGACGGGAGCCAGGTCGGGTGGTCGGCGTGCTGGAGCGGTAACGTATGGCAGCCTGTTTTTGTTTGTTGTATGTACCATTTCCGGGTGTATGGCGGCTGGAGCGCATCTGCGTCCCAGACCGCCGCTTTCCTGTACTGCGCAGCCGCATAGTCTCGGTTGGGATCGAGGCTTGGTCGGTGCATGCGCAGTACAGATGAATGGCGGCGTTCTCGCATGGGCGCGAGCGCCGTGGGGGTGACGCTGACGGCGTTGTGACGTCATTCAGGCGGCAGATTTGAATGCCTGTCAGATTTAGACAGGCTTGCTGCCGCATCCAAACAAACGCTGTGACGCTGTTTTCTCTGCTTTACTGAGGTAAGAGGCTTGATGCCTTATCCCCTATTGATTTAACAGATGTCTATAATATGCATAGGAAAAATGACTTTGGCAAATTGATTTATTTATTTAAAAAAAATAAAAAATAAAATAAATAATAATAATAAAATAAATGGATTTTAGTAAATGTTTTTTACTATGGATATTGTTGCAGCCTGTCCGAATTGTGACTATGGATGTTTCGTTGCCCCCTTGTGGCCAGCCTTTACGCCGCAGGTAGGGAGAAATTTGGTTTTCTTTCTGCCTGTGTTGGTTGGTATAGGGTATATTTTTAAGGGAATTTCTTTCTCCTTATTATCTATTTTAGCCCTTCTATTACGGATCTTCGTCCTTCAGCACGCAAAGATAATACACATTCTGGGTCAAGACATGACCATTCTAGGTTCAGTTCTGGACGCCCTAAGTCCTCCTCCAGACACCACTCTGACAAGTCGGGGTCTCGGCACTATTCCCACTACCATTCTGGTCGCTCGGAAGAAAGATCCTGTTGGGGATGTAGAGCGAAAGTGCCAGGAGATAAATCGCTATGCGATTTATGTTTTCCCAAGCTGCAAAAGAAAGGGATGCTAAAGACCGGCAAGTAGAGGCCTTGGTCAGGATGGGTGTTCCGGAATCCTTGAATAAATCAGATTCCGCCCATGCAGCTATACCTCCCTCTGCACCAACTTCAGTGGTTGAGGTGGAAGACCTTGAAGCTCCAGGTCCCTCCCGTGACAATTTCTCTTTCAGCGGATCTTCAGACAGCGAAGCTGAAGTGGAGGATCCCAGTGCAGGATTTGACTTTCCCAGGTCCCTCATCTGGTGAGGTCAGTGAAGGATGCACTGAGGTGGGAGGAGCCAGTGGAAGCACCCTCTAAACAGAGGAAATACGTTAAGCATCTTAAAAAAGAGCGCTCAAATTTCCTTTCCTGGGTGAACTGGGAGAAATGATCTCGGATTTTGGAGCAAAGTGGAGAGAAAGAATTCTCTTATCTCTAAAGTGGCCAGAATGTAACCGTTTAAAGGTGAGGAGGTTAAGCACCTGGAGTCTGCTCCTCTTATTGATGCCGCCTTGATGAGGCTGGTAAGACATATCACGCTCCCACTGGAAGACACCATCTCTTTCAAGGATTGTCTTGAGAGGGAAATTGATACGGATTTGAAGCGTATATACATTACGGCTGGGACGGCCTGTAAGCCAGCATTGGCCTTGGCAGCATTATCCAAAGCAATGGAGTGTTAGACGGATGATATGGATGCAACCTTGGGAAGTATGTCCGAAAAAGCCCTCAAGAGCTCTCCAATATGTGAGATGAAAAGGGCACATGTCATGCGGTCTTCCATTACAGCTAAACAGCTTTATGGCTACTCCCTTGGGTGGCGGATCCGGCCTCTAAACAGGCCTGGTGCAAAATTCCCTTTGAGGGTTCTTCTGTTTTTTTGAAATAAGCTTGATTCAGCCATCACTCGTGCTACCGGCGGGAAGTCTGGATTCTTACCCCAGGACCGCCGTCTGTTTGCCCAGAAGAGAGTCCAGTCCAGGTCAGACCCGGAACGTGCTAGGGATGCACGGCGTTACAGACCGGGTCGGGAATTTAGGAGGAACTGGAGGAGAAACCAGCCTTCTGGTCAGAAGCCTTCAAAATCTACATCTTCTGGGGGCCGTGAAGCGGCAAAGTCTTTTTGATATAGCGCCTGTTCAGGCGGAGCAAGTAGGGGCTCGTTTACTACGCTTCTGCCACGTCTGGGCAGCCTTGATACAAGACTACTGGGTCATAAAGACAGTCTCTCTAGGACATGCCTGGGTGTTCAACAATCCACCCATACATCGTTTCGTTCCCACAAGCCTTCCTTTGTCGGAAGAGAAGAGAGAGGTTCTATTGACCTACATGGACTCCCTTATCACCCAAGGTGCCGCCATTCCAGTCCCGTCCGAGGAAAAGTTTTAGGGATTTACTCCCCCCTCTTTATGATTCTCAAAAAGAGTGGTTCCTGGAGGCCGGTTATCGGCCTGACTTACCTAATCTAACTCCTTTATAAAAAAGGGAAAGTTCAAGATGGAGACATTGCTGACCTTTCGACAGACAGCGTACTTCCATGTACCAATAGTGAAGGACTTTCAAAAATATCTCCGATTCCCGGTGGGTCAAAAACACCTCCAATTCATATGTCTACCGTTCGGGCTTACAACATCGCCGCGGGTGTTTTCCAAGCTCTTACTGGCGGTGGTCGCTTTGATCGGAGTCCGAGGTATTCGATTACACATTACCTCGACGACCTACTCCTACTGTCTCAGGACAGAAAACAACTACTGTCACACCGGGAGCAAGTCATATTTACCCTGACAGAATTCAGCTGGCTTTTGAATCAAAAAAAAAAAAAAAGTCATCTGGAGCCAACCCAGTCCCTAGTTTTCCTAGGGGCACAGTTCAACACAGTAAAGCGATCTCTCTTCCTCTAGAGAAGATCCCAGTAGTCCGGGACAAGAGTCATCTGGCAATGTCAGCTCCTCTTCTCAGGTCCTCCCAGTGCCTCAGGATAATTGGTACCATGGTGGCAACAGCGCAATGGGCGCAATGGAGAATGCGACCCTTTCAGAAAGGATTCCTCCAACAATGGAATCCAAGTCTACAGGATCACTGGATTCGGATAACTCCCTACATGCGGGAAAGTCTCCCTTGGTGGCTACAGCGAAGGAATCTTCTCAACTGCCATTCAATAGCTCCAGTTTCCTGGATAACGGTAACAACAGACGCCAGCAGCAGAGGCTGGGGTGCCTTGTGACGGTCGGAGGTAGCCCAGGGCAGGTGGGATTTCCTGCCCAAGGGGTGGTCTCGAACATATTGGAGATTTGAGCTGCCTTCCAGGCCCATCTGGTTTTTCTCCATCTGATATCAGGAGCCTGAGTCCTCATGAGATTGGACAATACGACGGCGGTGTCGTACATCAAAAGACAAGGGGGCACTTGCAGTCTCTCCCTTTTTCAAGGAAGTGAATCCAATTATGTCCTGGGCTCAGGCGAATTTGAAGGACCTGACGGCAGTATATCTTCCTGGGGTCCAAAAATGTCCAGGCGGATTTTCTGTCAAGAACCTCCTTGAACAACGAGTGGTCTCTCCACTCGGAAGTCTTCAACTGGATCCTGTCATTGGGAATGGTTCCGGAAGTGGACCTGTCTGCATCTTCTTGCAATGCCGAGATGAGGAATTATTATACCGGGTATCGCTGTCCCCAAGCCATGGGGTGGATGCTCTCACGGATCAGTGGAATTTCCACAAGGCCTATGCCTTTCCACCAGTTCCGATCAGTCTTCGGTTCCTTTCGAGACTCAGACAGGAGACGGCAGAGATAGTGGCGATCATCCCATACTGGCTCAATAGGCCATGGTTTCCGCTCCTGTTACAGTTGAGTTACCGGGACCCAGTTCCGCTTCCCTCCAAATCGGATCTTCTTCTATAGGGAACATCCCTTCATCCGGGTCCGTCCCATCTCCATCTGATGGTTGAGAGGAAGAGGCTGGAAGCATTAGGTTGTCCAAGTTCAGCAATTGCTACCCTGCTGAACGCTAGATGGCAAGGTAAAAATAAAGTTTACCAGAGAATTTGGTCTAAGTTTATGGACTATGTCTCCCCTTCCGGGGGTTCCTGTAGTAATCCAGAAATAAAGGATGTACTAGGATTTCTCCAGACAGGGTTGGATCTCCCTTTGTCTGTAAACTCCCTGCGAGTTCAAGTTTCAGCAATATCTGCTTTTGCTGGTATTTCCTGGGCAAGGAATCCCCTTACCAGACAATTTTTCAGAGGAGTATCAAGGCTTAGGCCCCAGAGAAAACCAAGGTTCTCTAAATGGGATCTTCCTTGGGTGCTAGATTTTTTCTCAGAAGATTCTTTCCAATGGATGGATGAACTATCCATGAAGGACATTTCCCTTAAAACAGCCTTTCTAGTGGCCATAACATTGGCTAAAAGAGTGTCGGAAATCAGTGCTCTAGGTTCCAAAGAGCCTTTCCTTACCTTCTTCCCTGATCGGGTAGTTCTGGTTCCAATGCTAGGATCAAATCCTAAAGTATCATCAGTGTTTCATGAGAACCAGGAAATTGTTCTCCCAACCTTTCAGTCAGAGGATTCTTCAACTAACCATCCCTTGGATGTCGGTGAGGTCTTGAAAAGCTACTTAGAAGCTACTGCACCTTTCATAAGATCAGATCATCTGTTTGTCTACTTTTATGGAAAGAACAGAGGTTTGCCTGCTTCCTCTAGAACCATTGCAAGTTGGATTGTCCAAGCTATCCAAAGGACATATGCGGCTAAAGGACTGGTTCCTCCAGAAACAGTGACTGCTCATTCTACCAGGGGTATGTCAACATCATGGGCGGCCTCCCGACACGTATCAGCGGAGGTGATCTGCAAAGCGGCGTCTTGGTCGTCAAACACTTTCATGAGGCATTATTGTGTTGAGCCAGCGGCTCTTTCCTCTGTTAATTTCGATTTAAATGTTTTATCTGTTTGAACGGTGCCAATTAAACCTTCTTTTGTTGAACCAGCAATTTGTGCCCACCCGAGTCTTTATGGCTAGTTATTTCCCATACGTAGGCTGCCATGGAGTCAGTCAGGAAAACGGAAAATTTATATCAAATACTTACCGTAATTTTCCTTTCCTGATGGACTCCATGGCAGCCGGAGTCTCCCTCCCATTTGCTGGAGTAGGCTAAGTTATGGAACACAGTCTCTGATTAGGAGCAAAGATTTATGGGAGTGGGGTCCTATGAGGTATGAGAAGCGGGATTAACCCATACGTAGGCTGCCATGGAGTCCATCAGGAAAGGAAAATTACGGTAAGTATTTGATATAAATTTTCCGTTTTCATGCGATATTTACCAAGTTTTTTTAGTGTTTTGTGGTAAATACCGCAAAACGGCATTGTAAATTGACAGTTTCAGGATGTGATATTTAGGGAAAATGTCTATGAACACCTAAATACCGCATGTGATCTGCTTTAGGGAATGGAGCCGTCTGTCACCAGTCAGTGTCCCTCATCAGTCATATGATAATGCTGTACTGCACTGGTGACAGTATATAAAAATTGTATTGTGATTTTTTGTCAAATTCTTTGGAAAATGGAAAAAATAAAATAAAAAAAAAACCTGCCATGCTTCTTACTAAATACTTCAGACTGTCTACTTCCCAAGGAGGGGTCAATTGGGGGGTATTTTTATTTTACCAAAGACATGTAGAAGAATCCATTTTGGCTTAAAGGTATGAAGAAATTACATTTTTTTTTATTGGATATGTTTTATAACAGAAAGTAGAAAATATTGTTTTTTTCCCCTAAATTCTCAATCTTTTTTCATTTATATAATAATATTCCCACTGGTGATCAAATACCACTAAAAGAAAGCTCTCTTTGTGTGAAAAAAGTTCTATAAATTTCATTTGCGTCATTAGTGTTGCATGACCGCTCAATTACCAGTAAAATTTGCGTAGGGACGAATAGCAAAAAATGGCCTGGTCATGATTTCGGAGCTAAAGTGGTTACATTTTTTTTTTTTTAAAAAGAACAGCGGCCCCTCGACCCCCAATATACACCAGACCCTTATCTCAAATGCACCATGGCAGAACAGGAAAGGGAGGGATCTAGTGTGCGCCCCTTTTCTGAACCATATCCGGTCACATACCATCAATATGGGAGGGATAATTTGGCAAGATGTTTTTTGAGAAGTCGTTTATTAATAAAAAAAAAGGTCCCCCAATGTACTTTCGTCAATCACGATGAACAATGGCCACCGACCTGCATGGAAAAGGATAACCGTCGCCTGCTTACACTCAACCACTCCCTCGCTTACCTCCCATTGACTGACACTTCCCTTTCCCCATTGCTGAACCACTACCTGTATATAACCACAAGAACCTTTCCTAGAACCCATCCAAAATTCCCCTCTACTCTCTGAAGAAAGGGAAATTTACTAAACTAAGTGAATTTTCCCTTCACCTCTTCCCATCCTTAGGACATATTCGTATGTCCTTAGATGGGAGTGGTAATATTTGGGTCATGAGTGAAGCTGAAGGTGGCAGAAACGGGTCCCCCTTCCTCCAGCTGCTGACCGCTGCTTTTCCTGTCCCAGTATAAATCATATGCCCTAGACAGTGTGAGAGGAGCTTCAGTTGTTTCTCTCCCTCTGTGATGTGAGAAAGGAAGCAACAAGGATATAGTTACTTTTGGTTTTGGTTTGTGTGTTTCAGTTTTTTGTGCTTGTAAAGCAGCCAATCAAACCAATCTCAGTTTGATCGGCTGCTTTGAAATACAGAGGAGAGATCTGGGGTCCATATAGTGGAGCTGTCACGGCCAATGCTATTGCAAGTGATGTTGTTCATCCCCTGTGATATTAAAGAAGTTCAATAAAAAAATTAAAATAAAAAGGTACAGTGTCAAAAAAATCCATTTAAATAAAATAAACACATTTTTATATAGTGCTCCTCTTCCCCTGTGCTCATGCAAATGCCAGCACATGTTTAGGTCCCGTATGTAAACAGTGATTGCATCAAATGTGTTCTAGCACAAGAATTCCTGTGTAACTAAATGAGTAACCTGTAAAGGCTTTTAAAGCATCGCTAAAGCATGGATCATTTTATGTACTGTAGTTTGTCATCATTCCAGGGGTGTGCACAAGTTCAAAGTGTGACATGTTTGGTATCCATTTATTCAGTGTAACATTATCCTTTATATTTCACCCAAAAAACAAATGTCCAGGTGCATAGAAAAAATTCCAAGCAAACAACCAAAAAAATAAACGGAGCTGTGGCCGCTGCTGTCCAAAACACCTCACCAATGAGATGACAATAAACAATCAGTAAAAAAGACAGTGGTGACTAACAATCATAAACAAAATCCTGAGGTATGAAGCAGAGACTCTTTATTTTATAAAAATTGAAGGTAATCCCCAAGGTTTACAGCAGTCTATAGATGGTCATACAGAGACTTGAATGAGAAGCTGACAATACCTGGAGGCTGGAGCCACATGGATGTCAGAGGGGCTCACAGGATAACCTGAAGAAGGGGCGTGGCCCCAAAACATATAGTATCTCCAGTCGGCAGTGTGTGCTCCCTCTTGTTCCCCTGGTATCAGCAGGGTTTGATCGGCCTCAGCGGCAGGGTTTTGCCCATAGCTGAGAATCTCTGTTGCTGATGCCAGGCTGTGACGTCACTTCCGGGCACTGGACGCAGTCTGAGCGGCCGTTGGACACTGACCCCTACAGTTCTCGAGGCTACAGTTGTCGCCCCCCCTCCACCGGACCCCTGGCCCTACGGTTCTGGTTGGGCCCCTTGCCAGAGGCGCTCCTGCATTCTCTGCTCCATGACTCTCTGTATTCTCCCCTGAGCCCCTGTGACATCCTTGTGGCTCCAGCCTCCAGGAATTGTCAGCTTCTCAACCAAGTCTCTGTATTACCATCTATAGACTGCTGTAAACCTTAGGAATTACCTTCACTTTTTATAAAATAAAGAGTCTCTGCTTCATATCATTTTGTTTATGATTGTTAGTCAGCACTGTCTTTTTTCTAGATTGTTTATATTTCACCCAAACATTGGGTATTATATTGTGTTTGTATGCACTAGAATTCATTAAAGTGTAATTTTTGCTGAAAATTTGCGTTTAATAAAACACTGCACAAATATCATATGGCATAAAAAATTGCAACAACAACCATTATATTCTCCAGGGCCTCTGCTTAAAAAATACTTGTGAAAAAATGCCTTTATGCTCTTCTTTCAACATATAATGTTTGGATTTATATTATATTTTTAAACATCATTATTGTTCAGCAGTTGTGGATATATTTTCTCCCATTAATTAATATTGTCATTCTATCTCGTAAAACACTAAAGCTTTACATATAATCTGTAATTCCCATGATCACAGGCTCAGGCTCATATACTGGCACATTCTTATCCTTGTAGGGTAAGAAAAATGAACTTGCTTTACTCCAAAAGTGTTAAACGAATTATTTTATTCTGACGCAATACACATACATATTTACCTACGGTAATTTACACTGGCCAGATTTATACTAACACCAAAAATTACAGAGTGGGAGGCTTACAGGAACTGAAAGATCCTCTTAACTCTTTTCTCATAATTGATTCCTGCTTGTCACATAACAGCAATATATTGAATTGACAAAAAATGAGAAGTATGTGGTGACGTTAATCTCACTTAATGAATCCTTTATTGAGCATACTTACTGAGTCACTAAGCTCAGCTACATGGAGAGAATAGGCTCATGAATAAAACGGTATCACTGTGATGAAAAGACAGGCAAGGCAAAGCTAAGCCTACATGAAAACAGTAGCCATTGAAGTCTGTGCTGTCATCTTATTTTTTCATTATATTCTCTTTTCCTTTTCTTTTTCCTTGCTCTCTTAAGAGAATATGAAATGTTATACCTACCACTCCTTAGCTCAGTTCAGACACCCGCTGGAAAAAGTACGTCAAAGAGCTGGAACAGATTAATCAAAGCCCTCCCTCTGCTCCACTGTTATGTGTAGCAGACAATATTTTTATTGGCACGGTTAATTTCCAAGCCTGGAAGGCAGAATTGAATGATCGCTTTGACTCCACTAAGAGTATAGAAAAAAAAAAAAAAAAAAACATAAGGCATGTTTTGCTTACTATAATAGAACACGTACTATTCAGTGTTTCATTTTGATCCCTTAGGTATTTGGACTGCCAGTGAATGGACCACAATTAGACACTCTAGTCCATTACTTACAGAAGTAATTATTAAGTATTCATAATTTGACTCTTAAAAAATAAAAATAAAAAATGAATTAAGCACAAAATACTCAATATGCAATAATGTACAACGTACACATTTGTTCTAATAATGTAACTTTTAACATAATATAATTTTCATATATTGCATCGTTATTTCTACTATATTTGTCACAAGCAAAGAATTTACAAAAAATATAAATTAACACACTTGTCACAGGCATTTTTTTTATATACCTAATAATAGTAATATTAAAACAAAAAACATACTAAAATTATTAATAATGTGTGCATGTGCAGCAACCAATAACAACCTTTAAAATCTACCTTTTAGCTAATCTGAATACAGTAAACAAATGAAAAATGGCTTCTATTAGTTTCTGCACTTTGCATATAGTGATAGTACATTGGATTAAAATGTAAAATACTTTTATTTATGATCATCTATATTTCTAATCAATTATTTTATTTAGACAATTAAAAATGTTTTGTGAAGGTATCCCGTTTAAACAAAAAGATGATATTACTAATAGATACATACAAAATTCTGTATAGCATATGTTTTACTCAATATATTATATTAAAAATAAAGCAGGCACCTGATAGGCCTTAATCCTAGAAACAGGGTGGGCCTGGCTAATGTAATGAATGGAGGTGACATCAATATATAGACTGAGATTATATAATTATGGTCAAGTCGATTGCGATATACATGTTACATATTGCAGTGCATGCCAGAGGGAGAGCAATAATTCTAACAGAAGATCCCCTCCATAACACTAAACTGATACCTATAGGGGGCTTTTGAAGCATTGCCTGGAACTACCACTATTTTATTCTTCAGGGTGTCTGCTTTCAGAAAATGTATAATGTTTTGGGGTTTTGTGTAATCTTCAGGCCAAAAAATTATGATTTAAACGTGTGCAAAAAAAGAAAAAACAGTTCTGGCAGAAAAAAGGTTAATATATCAAAAGTGGATTTTGCACTTTTCTCTTCTTTTAATTATGTGGCAGCTGTTATGTCAAAAAGTGAATAAACATCCAAAAAAGAAAATTAAAGTCAATGTGTATAGAGATGCCTGTACACATGAAAATTGAAACAAATGTGTTGGTGTGCTTCATAACCTCAAACAATACCAAAAAAACTTTTACTTGCTGCACTCAACATGTTTTCCTAAGGCTGGCCATAGATGAGAAATTTTTGTTGTTCAACCAGCGGGTTGAACGAAAAAAAAGACTTGAGTTCTCCATCCACACATTCAAAGTGGATGGGCGAATCCTCCCCACAGCTTTTGTATTCTAACAGCCAAGAAACGACCTCCGTGTCATAATATACACTGATCAGCACTGATCAAGCGGGCAGAATCAGACAGAGCTTGCCTATACATGGATGGAAATTTGGCCAGCCCCTGCTGAACCGGCCAAATTTCAATTCATGTATGGTCCTCTTTACCTAATATGGAAACTCACTCACAAATATACTACAACATTAACCCCTAAATGAATATGGTCAAAACAACTTTTAATGCCTAAACACAGTTTTGCAAATAAGGCATGTGTTAGTAAAAATGTACATAACTTTGCAGCTATCCAGGTAAAATTTACCTTGTTTTCATCAAAATACATTGGGCCTTCATTTGACGGTACAGTAAATGTTAATGTATATTTTCTGAATATTTGTTTTTCAAAAGAAAACTGTCCAAAAAATAGTAAACAAACAAAAAAAAAAGAATAATTTTTTGAACTTTAGCTGAATGTTTAAAGCACCACAGAGAGGTAAAATCTCAGAAATTATTGTTCATTACAGTTTCTGATTATCATTATAAAAATCATAGATATACATATAACATGTTTAAAACCATGTCTTGCCACAATAAAATAAAAATTAAACAGTTTTTAATTACTACCTTGTCAAATTATTTGTCACAAATTATTATATCTGATCTAATCTGCAGAGGAATACATATTCATTCAGTATTATATATTATTATTATTATTATATATACTTATTATTATTAGTGTTATTATATATATATATATATATATATATATATATATATATATATATACAGAGGCGGCTCTAGGCTTTGTGAGGCCTTAGGCAAATCTTAGACATGAGGCCCCACTCATGCCCAAAATGGGAAAAATAATTAAAGCAATAGAAATTAACTGTATAAATTGCATGATATTCCCTTCAACTGTAACACACACATCAGGCGAATTAGGCGGCCGTGAGGCCCCTAGGAGTGCGAGGCCTTAGGCGACCGCCTAATTTGCCTAATTAGAGAGCCGCCTCTGTATATATATATATATCACATTTAACTTAACTGGCTAGTAATTAAAATGTAGCCTTTGCTCTCCTGGAAATGTTAAAGTTTGTTTCTTTCTGAAGCCAATATCTTTTTTAAATGCAAGTCTATTGAAACAGCAAAAAAAAAAAAGCACCTCATACACGCCACTGAACTTCTCTTAAAGGACTATGGTGGTTAAAGGATCTTTTGCATCACTACTGTGTATTGCACCATGTAGGAGTTGGTGGATAATACTACAGAATGCAATGGAGGAGCAGGCATCTAACAAAACTGGAAGTATGCCTAGTGTGGAAGTTTCTTGAGCCACTGCTCAAGTAAAGACTGGCAGCGTGGGTAGGGAGATGGGAAAGTGTTCATTATTTTCTGTTCAGACTTTTTAATGTAGTGACTGAGTTGCTTTAATCAATAAGAGCAGCCTGAGGAAATGGCTTCAAAAATGATTTGTTTAGTTATCCTGAATACAAACATACAACACACGTGCACTTTACTTAAATTAAGATATTCTCTTTTTTCTAATTTCATAAACTTTGGACAATGTTAAATATTTTAAAAACACGTCTACATCTTTTTTAAAACTCTTACTTTAAAAAAAAAAACAAAGCAGAAACAAAGTAGCACTTAGAGCCGGTTCACACCAGGGCGACTCAGGATCCGACTTCAGGTCGCCCCGAGATGCCCCAAGTCGTGCTGTAATGTTAGTCTATGGAGCCGTCTCAATGCATACTACAGAAGTCGCTCCGACTTCAAAAAAGGTTCCTGTACTACTTCAAAACGACTTCTAGGTGACTTGTACCCATTGATTCCAATAGAAGTCGCCCCTAAGTCAGATCTCCATCTATATTGAAGCGACAGTGTCGCCTGGAGGGGGAACTCCACGCCAAATTTTAAATAAAAAACCGGCATGGGTTCCCCATCCAGGAGCATACCAGGCCCTTAGGGCTGGTACGGATTTTAAGGGGAAGCCCCCTACGCCAAAAAAACGGCGTGGGGGTCCCCCCAAAATCCATACCAGACCCTTATCCGAGCACGCAGCCTGGCCGGTCAGGAAAGGGGGTGGGGACGAGCGAGCGCCCCCCCCCCCTCGTGAACCCTACCAGGCCGCATGCCCTCAACATGGGGGGTGGGTGCTTTGGGGAAGGGGGGCGCCCTGCGGCCCCCCCACCCCAAAGCACCTTGTCCCCATGTTGATGAGGACAAGGGCCTCTTCCCGACAACCCTGGCTGTTGGTTGTCGGGGTCTGCGGGCGGGGGGCTTATCAGAATCTGGGAGCCCCCTTTAATAAGGGGGCCCCAGATCCCGGCCCCCCACCCTATGTGAATGAGTATGGGGTACATCGTACCCCTATCCATTCACCTGGGGAAAAAATTGTCAATAAAAAAAAACACGACACAGAAAAAAAACACGACACAGGTTTTTAAAGTAATTTATTAATCAGCTCCGGGGGTCTTCTTCCGACTTCGGGGGCCTTCTTCCGACTTCCCCGCTCTGTTTGGCCTCTTCTCCCGGTGTCCGGCCTCTTCTCCCACTCTCCGGCGTCTTCTCCCGCTCTTCTGCCTTATCCTCCACTATCTTCTTGCAGCTCTTTCACCAGCGGAGGAGCCAAGTCATGTTGAATTCGCTCCAAGTCGCGTTGTTATTCATATTCAAGTCGTGTCCAAGTTGCCTCCATAGTCGCGCTGGAAGTCGTTTTGCCCCAGTGTCAACCGGCTCTTATAGTATTTGTACAGTGTCCATTTAAATGGTAGATTATGGGTAATCTGGCTAAATTAAAAAGTTGAAAAACGTATATGTTTACTGTGTTACATGCCAAAGTTTTTTTAGTTCTGTAAAGACAGTGTTGTGATTAGGGATGAGCTGATGGTTCTGTAAGAACCAGTGTTGCTGGTGATTCTTAAATGGTCTCCAGTTTCTGTCGCCTGGTCTCCTGATACATCCCTGTGGTATAATCCCCTCCTCCCTCATATTTTCACTGTCCCTGACCCCCTGATTTGGAAAAGAGCAGGTGTTAACACCCCTACTTATATCTTCTAAGCAGGAGAGCTCCGTTCCTTCAATCTACTGAATGAGAAATTTGGCCTCCCTAATTGGTATTTCTTTAGATACTTCCAACTGCAACAAGATGTCAGGACCCAATTCTCCCAAGTTCTATCCTCCAACAGAGCTCATTAGCATCTCTCTTAAAGGCTTCTAAACTTGATCTCACAACTCATTATAGTGCCAAGACGCATTCTGTGTTTCTGAAATGGAAAACCAATATTCCTACTCTTTCTGAGGAGGAATGGAAAGACGTGGTGGCTCAATACATCAAACTGATAATATATGCTGAGGATAAGTTTATTCAACTAAAATTCTTACAAAGGATATATTATACTTCTCAGAGGCTCCACCACGTCAATCCCACTCTTTCCTCACTCTGCAACAAATGTCATAATACTACTGGCACCTTACATCATATGTTGTGGAGCTGCCCTCTGATTTTTGATTATTGGAAACAAGTCAAAGCAGGCTGGCTAAAGCATTAAAAATATCTATGACTCCGGACCCTATTGTTTTGCTGCTAGGTGTCTACGATTCCCTTTCTCTTTCACAACATGCTAAACCTTTGCTGTTCTATGCATCCTACTATGCCACAAAGGAAATTCTCCTTAAATGTAGAATAAATTTAGACTTTTTCCCTCACCTCCCTACACTGATTGGTGTTCAGCCTTGCTCCTGGATAAACACCGGGGTTAGTTATGAAAGGCGAATGCACTTTGCACTACAAGTGCAAACTGCAAGTGCAAAGTGCATTTGAAATCGCACTGAAAGTGCACTTGAAAGTGCAGTCGCTGTAGATCCGAGGGGAACATGCAAGGAAAATACAAAAAACAGCATTGTAGCTTGCAAATTTTTGGATAATAAAATCAGCAGAGCTTCCCCTCATTTCAGATCGACCTATCAGATTTACAGCGACTTCCCTTCCAAGTGCACTTTCAGTGCAATTTCAAGTGCACTTTGCACTTGTATTGCAAAGTGGATTTGCCTTTCGTAAATAACCCACATTGTGATCCATTCCAACCAGCTGCCTAATCCTTTCCAGCTATCCGGAACAGCAGTGGGACCCGCAGAGCCACAAGGAATGCCAGGACCGCACTTTACTTTGACAAGCATGCATCTTCTATCATCTTGTAAGTGTTTTTAACCTTATCCTATTAAAGTCATAATTTTAATACTACACTCAGGTCGGCACCTCCCCCTCCCTGTTTTTTCCTTTGGTGTTCAGCTACTGGATCTGCACTCCCTTTATACCAATTATAGGCGTGCGCCCCACCTGGTGCGGTGCTGATTCCCATTGCTTCCTGGGGACTCTCCTGCCCGCTGCTGCGGGGGATGTTTCAGGATGGATGGATGAATGAATGAATACAGTGAGTGATCTGTGTTCATTCTTAACTGAAGCATAATAAACTATTCTCTATGCTTCAAACACGTACCCAAAAAATGAAGAAAAAATTAAGAAAACTCACAGCGGATTTACACTATGGTGAGTTTTCTTAATTTTTTGGGTAAGTGTTTGATGCTCAAGCCTGAATGTCCGATGACTTGGGCTTACCTGGTTTACCTTCTGCTCAACTCCTTTGAGCTTCTGCTGGATACAGGCCTTAATACTGATCAACATACAGGCTTGTTAATGCTTGCCTTTGGGTAAGCGCGTAATTCATGTGGTGGTGGGTCACATCTATTGGTGGTGTTTTGTTCAAGAGTTTACTTCACTTGCATTCAACCTTTTGGAATATTCATGATTCTTTGAGGACTGTTTAATATTCAAAATTTTGAGTGGTACACGGACTGTGTTTTTTCTTTTTACCACGATCACTTGCTCTTTTTATTTTAGTATAATATTATATTTTTTTGGCGCAGCTTTCTTTCCATTATTTGCCATTTGTATATGTGTATATCTCACGTTTGAGCTGCTGCTACTTTTTATTATTTATTTTTTTAATTTTTATTGTACAATAATTTTTGTAGATTTTGAGAGCGCAGTATTTACTTATACACATATTGTATTTAATTTTGAGTTTGCTACTGACACCCCCCAAAAATGTCATCCAAATACACAGGGCATATGTTATAATACCAGTCCATCTTCCCCTATCACTCTCGCTGCTGCTGTGTAAAATGGAGCTTCTCAACAGTGTTCAGAATACTACTTACAAGCTTAGTTGAGAAATACACTGTAGAACCGCTATTATTGGATTGTATTTTCCATTTCATGCATATGCAGATCAAAAGGGTAACTTTATATTTTTTGATCTGTCAGTTTGATATTTTGATATGTTTGTTAAGCAGCCATACAAGCAAAGTAAATGTGTTCCTATTTAACCTCTTATAAACCCTAAGTTAACTCTAATCAGCTATAATTAGCTCATTCATCCCATTCTGCCCTTAGCCATTATTTAGTATTTTTTTTCTGTTTTTGTTTTATGCATTAATATTGAAACTTTTTTGTTGTATTTCTTTTGTTCATTTTTTTTTTAGTCTTGCACTAAAAATACACAAAAAAAAGGCTTAATTTGTAAATAACTTTGCCATGTTTGTACCAGAATTGTAATTTTAGAGCCAATATAAAGGTACAGAGTATAGAATAAAATGTATTCAATTTATTTACAGCAACACTGTTTTTTAAACTAATACTAAAAGTTTTGACTTTTTTGTCGAAATTATGTTTACAACACAAAGGGGGTTATTTACTAAAGGAAAATCAACTTTGCACTGCAAGTGCATTTGAAAGTGCACTAACAGTGCACTTGGAAGTAGAGTCGCTGTAGATTCGAGGGGGACATGCAAGGAAAATAAAAAACAGCATTTTAGCTTGCACATGATTGGATGATAAAATCAGCAAAGCTTCCACTCATTTCAGATCTACCCCTTAGATTTAGGGCAACTGCACTTCCAAGTGCACTTTCAGTGCAATTTCAAGTGCACTTGCAGTGAAAAGTGGATTTGCCTTTCATAAATAACCTCCCAATATCACCAAAAGAAAGCTTTGTTTGCCATGAAACAAATTATATGGTTAATGTATTATTTTGTAGCCTTAAGAAAGGACAAATTGATTGCAGAATAAGCAGGTCCCTGACATAAATATAAAAATTCCTATGGTTCATAAGGTGTATACAGGAGTGAGAGCTAATGTGGTAAACGATAGCAAAAATTTTATTTTCAATTCAATCTAAAGTTTGATTTTTTAATTAATGTGTTCTCACCTACAAATGCATTCAATAGTTATATAAACAGTGCTCTGGAATCGACATGTCATTTTGAATGTAACTTTTTTTTTTTTTTTTACACTGCACTAAAATGTTTAGATTTTAGAAGCAGGCAGAAGGTTCACAGCAGCAATAGATATACATGTTGAGAACGCAAAATACCAGAAATTCAGCAGTCAAGTATGCCTACTGTGGAGTAAGTTTAGAAATGTACATTTAATATGATTTTTTATTATTTACACTTTACTTGTGTAAAGGTCACTTAAAAATAATAACTGGAAAGATAACTAAAGGGGAAATAACATCAAAGTACAAATGTTCCTTGTAGAATTAATACCTTTTGCAGTTTTCTTTTCAGTTTTGTAAATATAAAAAGAGTCAAAATGTGCCACTATAACAGACAAGGGTAATCAGGTTTCGGTTTTAGCCCTGGTTCATACCAGTGCGGCTTTAAAATCGTGCTACTTCAGTGCGATTTCAAAGCTGCAGATCAGTGCAATTTGCACCTCTGATTTCATTGTGGCTTTCGACTTCATTTAACAGAAGTCTATGCAAGTTCCAATAAAATCCCCAAAAAGTAGCGCAGGAACTTGAGTTGCAATGATTTGAATGGTTCTATTGCCGGCAATGGGGTGCAACTTTTCATGCCATTTCATGCCATGCCAGTCTGACTCTGGGGGTGATTTGACAGACATCTGTGTGGGTTCCTGCAAAGATATCTATACAAATCACCTCTTGAAGTTGCCAAAAGTAGTACAGGAACTACTTTTGGGAATCAGCGCAGCGCCGCAACGTAAAAAATGCAGAGGCGATTAAATACCACCAAAAGAAAGCTCTATTTGTGAAGAAAAAGGGACATCAATTTTGTTTGGGTACAACGTCACACGACTGCGCAATTGTCAGTTAAAGTGTTGCAGTGCCGTATCGCAAAAAATGGCCTGGCCAGGAAGGGGGCAAAGCCTTCCGGGGCTGAAGTGGTTAAGAAATTTTCTCAAACCATCCAACTAAAAGTATTATTTCCATTTTTCTTAAAAACAAAAATGCATGCCTTTCTTGCAGTATAAAGAAATTCTAATTTTAAAAATGTTAAAACTCTGCAGTGTTTCTGCAACATGGAAAGAGCTTTGGCCTCTATGATTAAACCCTGAAAAAAGGAGTTCCCTTTTACAGGAGCTGAAGCTATCTTTTACTCATTTTAATCACATTCAGGCAAGAGAGAGGTGTTGTGCAGCAGGCTGTCATTTTGTTGAAGTCTACTAGAGCCTGACAAGTAAAAAGAAGTGGTTGGGCAAATATTTGATAGAGGATAGTCTATCGCTTCTCTAGTTTAAGATAAATAAATATTATGTAGGCCTAGTGTGCAGCAACACAGCCAATACCCCTGAGAGAAGCTTGTACAGATAGACATAGAAGTATATGTGCAATAGAGTATATTTTATTGGGGCAATAGGCCCAAAAACAACGAGAATTGTATAAATGTACAGATATTGCATAGAATCAAGGTATACATGAAACAGCATATAACCATATACAGGTACATATAATGCAATAATTGCAAAATAACTTGCGATGTAACAGTAGTCTCTAGGAAAGTGCCGACATGTTTCGGACGGAAGTCCTTTTTCAAAGGCAGTTAAACATCCTGTGATTTCACAAATGTACTGTGTAGGACAGAGTGAACATTAGTATACAAAGTAAAATAGTAATGCAAAAAGAGCCTGTCAATTGGCGCCCATTGAGCGTGGTACTCACTTGCAAAGCATTAGAGGGGTTCAAGCAAAGGTGGGGTGCCAAAATATGGTCTTGAGGTATTCACAAAGTATAGATGATCTATGCTGATTAAAAGCAATGGGCTGCTGTGCACTCGAATGGCTGCAAGATCTCAGGCCAGGCACCAGATAGGTACCATGGCTTAGTGAACCTTGGCCAGAGTGGTTAAGAGGCTGGAAAAGTATTGTAAAGTAGTATTAGGCTCAATGTAGTGTCTGAGTGTGAAAAGATCAGTTTCAGTAATGAAGTATAAAAATTATTTTAATTACCTTGTTCTCAAAGGTCCTGTATATAAGTGGGTCAGAACGCCAGCAGGAGAGTAGTGTGTCTACTGCCGCCATTACTATGGAGCCTGACAAGCCAATCCTGTCTTCTTGCACCAGTCTACTCACATGCTGTTCTGACTGTTACAGATTTAGGGGCATTTTTGCGGTACTATTTTCATTGTTTTCAGCTACATATGAGAAGAGCACTGCTGGGCATTTTACCCGCTTGTTGCTAATGAAAATCTAAAACAATATTAAAAGGCATAATCAAAGCATAATTAACCTTTTGAGTAGAATGGCCCATGCAGACAAAAGGCCCTGGCACTTTACAGTGCACTGTGCGTTTTTGTAAAATACAGTGTATTGTGAGTAACTGAAAATAAAGTAAAAGTGTAACCCCTGTGCTAACACTTAGGTGTCCTTTTATGAAGCAGTGATCAGTGGAGATCCCAAGGATCATCACTGATCACAGCCCATAAACAGTTTATAAACCAGAGATAATTGGGGGAGAAGTGTTTGAACATGTTCTCCCGCCGATTATCTCTGCACATGGAGAATCCTCATTAACTGACACAGTAACGGCCAGTTTATGGAGCTGCGATCTCAGCGATTCACTGGCGATCTGTGTCAGAATTCACACCCCCCGATTCACCAACTCAGAGGTGGTGAAGCGGGAAATGAAGAGAGAAACCCGAGGGATCTGAGGAGGAAAGAGGAAGATTATTAACTTCCTTATGCCTTGTTCAGATCCTCCAACGCTGTAACCATGTCCCCCTGTCATATGTATGTGTATACATATATATAATGTGTATATGTATATATATATAATGTGTGTGTGTATATACACGTATATATGTGTGTGTGTGGATATACAATGTGTGTGTGTATACATGTATATATTATGTAGGGGGACTCTTTATTTTATTAACATTAATCACACCGTCTGTCCGTGTATTGAGCTGTGATAATTTATCACTGCTTAATAAACTGACATCTTGGTGTTTCAGTGAATTTCTGGTACTGTAATCTTGTAAAGTCTCACGAGATTCCAGTATCAGGGGCCGTTCTCCAGTGTTAGAAGCGTTTGTAGATCGCTCCACTCCTCCAAGGGTGAAGCGATCTACTCCGCTTCATAAACTGGCACACAGAGGAGAAAGATCTCCTCTGTGAATGCCGGAGAATGAAGCAGTGAATAGATTTCACTGCTTCATAAAAGGACACCTATATAAGTAAAAATAAATGGTGAAACAAAAAAAAGAACAGGTTGCTGCAACACCTATAGTGTTTCCTCAGTGATCAGTAACAGTTAAGGTGAAGGTTGGAGTTGCACAGCCTAGAAATTGTACAAACTAAAATATAACCTAGTGGTTCACTGTATCTTAAATATACAATATATAAAACCATAAGCCATATATCATGCCTTAGTAATAAATATTCAAAGAAGAAGAGCAGAACAAGAATGGTGCTGCTGTTCTTCTTTTTCGTATACCCAAAGAGTTTCTTCTAGCTCTCACCTGAGCCTGTAGCCGTCTATATCCAGCACTTTACTCCCAGAGACTGTCCCATCAATAGACTTTTATGAACTCCATTTATGAGATCCTGTTTTCCCTTTGCTCTTACCATCCAGCTAACAGACGCCCTATACTGTTTCGTGTTTGTTTCTTTCGGTTTACCTTGGTAATAGTGCAGGTACATATAATTTATCACACAAAATTCAAATCATCGAGCAATAAAATATGCAAATTGAGTGCAAAGATCAATCAAATAAATATGTCCAAATATAACTGTGAATTCCGTCACGTGAGTTGATTATATACAGTTAATTTAAAGTGATATCCCAAAGTGATGTTTTCTTCCACCGCTGTGGGTCACCAAGTTGCTCACAGAACTCTCACCTTAACCACTTGCCTACTGGGCATTTTCACCCCCTTCCTGCCCAGGCCAATTTTCAGCTTTCAGCACTGTCACTCTTTGAATGACATGCAACACTCTACCCATATGAATTCTTTATAATTTTTTTTCACACAAATGGAGCTTTCTTTTGGTGGTATTTAATCATCACTGGAGTTTTTATTTTTTGCTAAACAAAAAAAGATTGAATATTTAGAAAAATACCTGTTTTCATAGTTTGTTATAATATTTTGCAAACAGGTAATTTTTCATCTTAATTGATGTGCGCTGAGGAGGCTGCACTGATGGGCACTGATAGGCACTGATAATACCACACTGATAGGCACTCATAGGTGGCACTGATGGGCAATGATGAGGCTGCACTAATAGGTGGCACTGAAAGGCGGCACTGATAGGCACTGGTAGGTGACACTGATAGGCAGCACTGATAGGTGGCACTGACGATGAGGCACTGATTGCCAGCACTGATAGGTGGCACTGGTGGGCACTGGTAGGTGGCACTGGTGGACACTGCTTAGCACCAGTGGGTGTGGAGTGTGCCGCACCGATGTCCCGTTTACTTGTACAGTACAGTTCCTAATTTATTGAATAATATAGTCTACCATAAGACCTAGATGTAATTAGAGGTAATATAGTAGCATAGTTCTATTCATGCATTCCTTTTAATATGAGATTGGCATTTTAAAGGGACCATCACCCCAATCTGGATTCACTATTTGGGGAGGATAAGGAGGGCTTTCTCCACCCTGACTGAACAGACCACTTCATGGAATTCATATAAGACGTTGTTAAGCCTTATTTAAGGTGACAGTTCTGTGAGCACATTGGTGACCCACAGTGGTGGAAGAACACTACACTTTGGAATATCACTTTAAATGAACTGTATGTGATCACCTCTAGGAATTCACAGTTATATTTAGACATTTTTATTATTTTATTCATCTTTGCACTCAATTTGCATATTTCATTGCTCTGTGATTTGAATTTGTATGTGATGGATTATATTCACCTGCACTATTAGTAAGGCATGATATGTGGCTTATGGTTTTTTATATTGTATATTTAAGATACAGTGTACCACCGGGTTATATTTTAGTTTGTACAATTTCTAGGCTGCGCAACTCCAACCATCATCTTAAGTGTATTGTGATTGGCACACCTATCAAAAGTGAAAAAAAAAGTTAAAAAGATTTGAGTTTCAAATCTAACCATTGCAAAAGAAATGACTGATACCTTTCTCCTTTTCATTAAGTTGTATTATCACATGTTCAAATAACATTAGCACCTATTTACTGCAGCAACTCCACTATGCTAGCTTACCCCATCATTACTTAAGGGCCCTTTCTGTGAATGGAATTGATTTGCTAAAACTGAAGAGTGCAAAATCTGGTGCAGCTCTGCATAGAAACCAATCAGCTTCCAGGTCTTTTGTCAAAGCTTAATTGAACAAGCTGAAAATAGAACCTGATTGGCTACCATGCACAGTAGCACCACGTTTTGCACTCTCCTGTTTTCGTAAATTAGTCCCTATAAGTCCCTATAAGTCCATTTAAATTGAACTTGATGTCAGTATTGACTATATGTCTGCAGTCCACCATGCTATTTTCTTTAGAGAAAATACAAGAGAGTATAATTTTAACAACACATATGTATGCATGTGCACTTTTTTCCAGAGGAATAACACAGAAAGGACTGAAACTAGTAGAGCTAGTATATATGCCATATTTGACAGCATCTTCAGAAGTGGCCACTGATGTTGGCCTATTTGCACTCAGCAAATCAGCTCAATCAGCTCAAGTTTCCCATTCTCATGTGCATTATCTTTTATAAGCGCTCCATCTAGTGGCAAGTTGGCACATCTTCATATGAATGTTTTAGCACCAATCTGACCCATGCTGAAATCATATTTAAAATGCAGAAAACTACACTTTGAAAAGAGTTTGTGGCAGTATTGCTTGGAAGAACAGGATTTTATATTATCATTTAGTCATCACTAAATCTAACAACAACTATAGGGAAAGAATTAAAATCTCAGCAACTCCAAAATACATGCAGACATGTTACACAACAAATTTATTTGTCAAGTTTATAAACATAGCTCTATTCTTTCTTCATCATAAATCAATTTAATATGCACATGGTTATCTGTGGGATCTTACTGCCGACTCCATATGACCACCAGTGGTGGAAGGTGTGGATAGGTGGTCATATAGTTATAGGATACTTTTGTGAAGTTGTATTAATAACATGAATTGAAAGCGATTGATGCATTGCTCTCATCTGTTAATACAGTATACTTTAATAAACCTCTAGATTACATTCCGTATATCTTGTAAGCAATATCCCATATACACTCTACAGGATGCCAGGGATGGGCCCTGAATTGGAGCTTGTGGGTCATGCTTTTCTGGGGTTTTTTGCCTTCTGGATTTTACCCCCTTTTATTGGTTGAAATAGATGGACTTTTTAACTATGTGACTCTTGTCTGGGTTGCTGTCTCTTTAGGGGGACAACAAAAAATAGTTGGAGTACTCAAGGATTCTCACCCATGCACAGTGAAGGGTTCTGGGGTGATATGGTAGAAAAGGAAAAACTGATTTTCAGTTTTCCCTGGATTGTTAAGTTCTGATATGGGACCTAGAATTCAAAGACATTTTGGGTGCAAAAAAGCCTTCAACCCTGACTATGGGTACTTTGGTCCTGAAAGGCTTATCCCACCTGTGAGAGAGGGCTGAAAAGGGCAGTAAGCAGCCGGAAGGAGTCCCTGAGCTGTAGTGTGGAACAGCACACAGTTCTGAGAGGGCTGTGTATCTACTGAGACGCTACTGGGATCCTGGGGCCCTTTGACTGGATCCTTGAAGCAGGCAGGAACTTTAAAACCCTGTTGTGCTGACGTTTTATGTCGTGTATCAGAAGTGTGGATGGTTTTGTTTATTTTATGCCAAAGTCAAGCAGTTTCATTTACCTTTTTGGAAAATAAAGACTGGTTTGCTTTTACCAACACGGGTAACTGGTGTTCTGAACTTCCCCAAACATCACGCCACATACACCAATCAGCCATAACTTTATGACCACCCACCTAATTATGAGTAGGTCCACTTTTGCTGCCAAAACAGCCCTGACCTGTTGAGGCATGTACACCACTAGACCTCAGAAAAGTATGTGTGGTATCAGGCATCAGCGACGAATCCTTTAAGTCCAGCAATTTTCGAGGTGGGGCCTCCATGGTTCATACTTCTCTTTCCAGCACAACCCACAGATGCTTTATGGATTGAGATCGGGAGTTCCTCAAACCTTTCTTGAACCATTTTAGCATAAAAGAGACAACTTCCAATAGAGAATAACATTCCCATGAAAGGGTGTACTTGGTCACCAGCAATATTTAGGTAGATGGTACATGTCAAAGTAACATCGACATGAATGGCAGGACAAAGGTTTCCCAGCAGAACAATGCCCAAAGCATCACACTGCCTTTGCTGGCTTGCCTTCTTCCTGTACTAAATGAATGTAGAGTACTGGGGTCGGGGGGCTACCTATATCATGAGTATGTGATAATGTGAGCTATAAGGATTGTAAATCATATGTATACTCAGGGGTAAAGGTATGTGGTTATTGGGTTAACCTCACACCTGGAAGCTCAAAAAAGTTCCCAAGTCATTTAAGGTGTGCAGAGTTGTGCAATTATACAAATTATCCCACCCTGTGTCTCACAATGGTGATTGAGTGCACTATTAACCTCTCTATATAATCAGCCTTATACCAAAAACAAACCAAGAAATAGAAATGGCAATATATAATCTTAATGCACCCGTTGGTGCACAAGGATAAAAAGTAATAATATAGTTCAAACTATGTGCATATCAGTGTCCAGTGACGATAATACAATAGCACATACAGTATTGTGTTAGCAAGGTAAAAATTGCATCCAAAAGTGGCAAAAGACAATAATGGTGATAATAATAAATTCTAAAAAGGAAAAAATATATCTGTATATATTTGTGTGTGCGTCCTCACACAAAAATGCACAGAAAAACGTATACAAGGAGTATCCTCCAGTATATATCATGATGAGCAAAAGTAAAAATAAAATTGAGTGAAAAAAAATATAATAGTGAAAAAGTAGTAATAATCCTTTTACCCTGACAGCGTACACATGAGACACCAGTATATCATACGCAGGTGTACATAAGCATCAGGGCAAGGGGGGCATATGTATATATATATATAAAAAAAGAACAGGTAAAAAATGTCCAACATATGATTTGTTGAAAATAAAAGTCCAATATTAAAGACCACACACACACACACAGAGGTGACTTTTTGTGCTCGACGGAACTCACCTGCAGGGGTAACGGGCATGTAGATCACACTCTGGCTGGTCCCGACTCCAGGTCCTTTGGTCCAGTTCTGAGGTATACAGGACGTTTGAGCACTTTTTGATGTAAAAGTATGCTGGTCTAGTCCTCATAAGGGAAAGAAAGGAGAGGCTCCCATGGTGCAGTATGTTCGAAAAGGATTGGTCTTCCATTTATTAAAAAAACTTTTTTTTTAAAACAAACATAAAAACAAAAGCCAAAAATAGAATCTATATATCCAGGAACCCTGGATGGAGAGGAGCAAATGGAACCAAAGGAGGTCCCAGAGGAGGTTACCAGAGGACAACGGAGAACCAAACCCAAGGAGTGTATCAAGGAAATGTGGATGCCCCCAATGACAGACCGGTACAACAACTATGGAAGGGACACGGGACCTTCACAGAGATTCACAGAGAGAGGAAACAGAACAGAGGAAAATGTCGAGGGAGGAAGAAAAAGAAGAAGGGTGTATAAGGAAAAGGGATATATAATCTCAGCAATATCCAATTTTCTGATGAAGAAATAAAAATCTTGGATCTGGGATTAAAATATGCGCCTGCCAAACCCTTAGACAAATTTGAGACATACATAGACCTCAAAAAATGTATGAGGAAACTAAACCTAAAAAAACATTTTGCATTAAATGCCGATACTCGATTAAAAGATGTTACGCCGTATGTTCAGACAGGATTGAAGAACAAATCAATTTTTAACCCTCAAACACCAGGGAACCAATGCCTGGGGGCCTTTAGCAAAATGGTAGAGGATGACCTGAAAAAAAATAAAAAACAGAACAACAAGTCAAGGAACATTTGGAAAACCATTAAAGAGTTAAGGGAGAAAAAGGAAGTTGTAATACGACCTGCCGACAACGGAGGAGGATTGGTAATCCTAAATAAAACCGACTACCAAGAAGAAATGGAGAATCTGCTTAAGGTTGAACATACGTACAAAAAGCTCAGAGGGAACCCCAAAGCAAAATATGAAGAAAAACGAAGAAGTTTCGTGAAAAAAGGCAAAGACTGCGGTATCCTTAATGCGAAAGAAGCCGAATATCTGATATCCAATTCTACAAAAACACCGGTAATTTATTATACTCCAAAAATACATAAGAGGCTAATAAAGCCTCCTGGTAGGCCGATTATCAGCGGCATGAACTCTGTATTCTCAAGATTGGGGGAGTATCTGGATACATTTTTAAAACCTATGGTGCTTAAAGGGAAATCCTATTTACGTGACAGCTCCCAACTCATAGAGGAGTTACAAGAGATAAATGGAGTACGGAATTACCTGTTGGCCACCATCGATGTGAATTCTTTATACACAAGCTTTATACAGAGTGATGGGTTAATAGGTGTTAAAAAGGCCTTACATGAACATACAGCTATGAAGCAGGAACAAATTAACTATATAGTCGAAGGTCTCCAACTGGCCATGGGGTGCAATTATTTCTGGCACGATCATAGCTACTATGTCCAGACAAAAGGTGTAGCCATGGGGGCCCGTTATGCCCCCAGTGTGGCTAACCTACTCATCAATATGTGGGAGGAAGAGTATGTGTATGGAAAGGACACCCCACAAAAGATACCTTTGAAAAATTTCTGCAAAATCTGAATAACAACAGATATGGCCTGACTTTTACTAGAAATGGAGTGACCATAAGGTTGACTACTTAGATCTAGAAATCTTTAAGAAGGGGGACAATCTTAACACCAGAACTTTTTTTAAAACAACTGACCGGAATGGTTACATACCAACATCAAGCGGCCACCACCCAAAGTGGAAAGGCAACATTCTGAAGGGCCAGTTGCTAAGAATTCGCAGAATTTGTGATACACTAGACGACTACCATACACAGGCCGATAATCTAATAGAACAATTCCTAGAAAAAGGATATATGTTAGACCCTCTGCTAAAACTGAAAGGTGACATAGCTGCTATAGATAGAAAAACTCTGTTCAAAAAGTCAGAAAAAAAGAACAGAATAGACATGGCATTTATCACAGGGTACAACACCTAATATAAGGAGTTCGAGAGAATCCTAAGAAAATATTGGCCCATACTGCAAGAAGATCGAGTTCTATCTAAAATATTACCTAAAAAGCCTTGCTTTGTGTATAGGAGACCCCCCACTCTTTGGAACCATCTGGTCCACAATGTCATTAACCCACCGAAATCGATAAAGCTTTTCGCTGACATAAAGGGTTTCTACCGCTGCCAGAGATGCCTACCATGTAGGGTGAGCAGAAAACAATCTCGGAAAAAAGAAACCTTTAAATCAAAAGTTGACCATAAAGAATACAGAATAAGGGAACTGATTACATGCCACAGTACACACGTAACTTATGTTATTGAGTGCCCATGCCACTTACAATACGTGGGTAGGACTACACGCCCCCTGTTCGTGCGCATATGGGAACACATCAATAACATTAAAAAGGGCTTTCCAAAACACAACCTATCTCGCCACTTCAATGAAGTCCATCATAGAGACACCTCGGGTTTGATTTTTTATGGGATCGATTGTATTAAAGATCACTGGAGAGGTGGAAACAAAACCACCCTGATATCACAGAACGAGACAGCCTGGATATATAGCTTGGGGTCCCTTGCTCCAAGGGGCCTCAACCTTGATATAGATTTGAACTGTTTTATAGCCAACCCATGAGGGGGCTTGTACAAGCGTCTCGGGCAGTATACATACAATGCCTAGTGATTAGTTAGGATGGACAATATGAGGCCTAGGACCTAGCCACTGTGTACCATCCTATGTGGCATAGGGCATGTGATGGACTATTATTGGCACAATTAGGTTATCCCCCAACACTCTACACAGACCCCCCATCCAGGCCCCACATTCCTGGGGTGGGCTGGGAGGTGCTGTGTACGGCACTATATGGTAGTGTGTGCATGTCCAAATATGTAAGACAGGTCTTTGCACACACACATATATAATCTTCCTATATTCCTTTAATTATACCACTAGTATCCCTCAGATAGGAACACAATGCCCAACCATGTGCATTGGGCTTGTGGCTCACCTATTCGAGCAAAGGGCTTATTTTTCATCTCTCTTGCATTTACTCCATGGATTTAGCTGGCACATGATTGAGGGCATAGGTAGATCTATTAGAACTGCCTCTGCATAGGGGCCCTTTGATATGATTGAGGTAACCATATGCCCATACTTCCTTGGATTTTTTTTTGGTAGAAAACTTGATTGGACCTGTTGTAAATAAAATAACATAATTTGAAATTTAACTCTTACTGGGCCTGTAACTAAGTATGCTACAGGTCTAGGGAGTTTCCACTCCCTCTCATTCATCCTGACCTACCCATATATATATTTTTTTCTGTTAGCCTATTGGGGTATTGTTGGGAGACATCCAACTCCTCAACTTTATACTTATATGGAGGTTATACGACATTGAATCCTTACACTTTTATATCCTCTTGATTTAGTTCATCTTTGTTTATATTTGTTTATATATATTTTTCCACAATTTGCTTATGTATTAATATGGGTTGGCCTTAGCTCATTCCCTTTAGCACATATACTTTATCTATCTTATATATCTATATCTAATTTTTATTTTCTATTATCACTGCAACCTCCTAGTTTTACCTGGTAATATCTGGGTTTTTCCCGGGGAAGTTTTTCTCTACTCCATTACATCTTTGTATGGGTCTGCTTCATTGTCATGCCTGCGGACATAGCTAGAGGGAGCATATGAGGAGCGACCCATGAAGATGTTAATGAGAGCTAATGTGTACATTCATATATGTCATTATGCTTTATAAAAATATGTCAAGATGTTTCACATTTTGTGATATATTGCCTGTGGTACAGAAAGAGCGTTACCCTAACGTCCACAAAAAATTGCGAGTAGCTTGGTTATAATATTAAAACTTATGTAGCTTACATACATCGCTATGGAGGCAGGCTTTGGGTAACATAGTCTTGTATTGGCTGCCCTGGATTGATAGGGGCTGGACTTTCCTGGGTGCTCTTCCATATATGGCGCAGTGTGTAATATCGTGGCACCGCCGCTGAAGACGTCTATGATGAAACGCGTCCGACGGAGCCACGAATACTATGCCACTACGTCACTTCCGGGAAGACGAGCAGGTGGTACGCAGCTGGAACGCAAGCCACAGCTCGAGCCTTCCTTAAGTGCGCTTCTGCCTTATTCAACTAGCCCAGCGAACATAGTGTCATAATAGACACGTCTAGCTGGATATATAGGATCTATTTTTGGCTTTTGTTTTTTTATGGCATCTGCTGCAGTTCCGGATGTTTTGGACTTCAGGACCAGATTGCACTCCCTTAAGATACGTACTCCTCAGGCCACCAATTTTTGAACATAAAAAAATTATGTCTGCCGTGGGGGTCAAAGGCTTTGCAAATTTCCCAAGTTTCTCCATCGCTGCCTTCCTCTTTTGTTTGTTGCTGACACCTAATAAAGGTATTTTTGATTTAAGGGAATCCTTGCCTATGTGTTTTCCTTTTCAAAAAGGACAGTTTATTTGTGAGTAGGCAGGTACATTTCACAAATCATAAAGTCCAATTAACAAGGGGCACCAACAACAAACAACCTCCTAGTGAATTTAGGCTAAAAATACAAATGATAATAATGGTGTTGGGATAAGTTGAGACACACAACCCCCCCCCCCCCCCCCCCCCCCCACCAAAAAAAAAATGTAAATAAAGGAAATCTGGATTAAAAAAAAAAAAACACTATAAATGACAAATCCTAAAAAAAAATACAAAACATTCTTAAGATCTGACGAATAAAAAACATCTAGCCAAGAAATCATGAAAAATAATAAATAAAGAAGTTTGTGAGAAGTCAGTGTGAATATGAGCAGCTAAAAAACGTCATTCTTCTTGCATTGTAAAGAAAAAGAGAATGCGCTGCATTAAACACCTTTTAACATTGCAGCGTGACGAATGTGCTGTGTCGATTAGGAACGGTAGTTTTACCTGACCGAGCGCTTCCGTCACAGAATTTCTTCTGAGCATGCGTGGCACTTTGTCCATCGGACTAGGCTACACACGATCGGAATTTGCATGATCGGACTTTGTTGTCGAAAAATTTGAGAGCAGGAGATAAAACTCCGATGGAGCCTACACACGGTCGGAATTTCCGACAACATGGTCCGATAGGACATTTTCCGTCGGAAAATCGACCGTGTGTATGGGGCATTAGGCTCAGGGCTGGCATGACAGGGTAGCAGGGCAAACATGAGCCATAAGGGTTAATGTGGGGTGTAGTTGGTCAGTGTAGTGGGGGTGGCCAAAGAAAGTTTTTTTTGTGGGTTAGGTAGGAGGGGCCAGTGTCCGGTAGTCAGTCAGAGGTCACTGGATGAAGAACCAGCTCTTGCCAACATGTAATAAACATGCAGTAATGCAATGAAATATATGGTGTTCAACTTGCAGTAACGCACAGAACTATACGGTATTAAACTTGCAGTAACGAACAGAACTATATGGCTTAAACTTGCAGTAACACAATGAAATATACATGACATTAAACTTGTAGTAACACAATGAAATATACAGCGTTAAACTTGCAGTAACGCAATTAAATATATGGCGTTAAACTTGCAGTAACGCAATGAAATATACAGCGTTGAACTTGCAGTAACGCACAGAACTATAGGGCAATAAACATGCAGTAATGCAAGGAAATATATGGTGTTCAACTTGCAGTAACACACGGAACTATATGGTGTTAAATTTTGCAGTAACACAATGAAATATATGGCATTAAACTTGCAGTAACGCACAGAACTATACAGCGTTAAACTTGCAGTAACGCAATGATATATATGCCGTTAAACTTGCAGTAACGCAATGAAATATACGGTATTAAACTTGCAGTAAAGCACAGAACTATACAGCGTTAAACTTGCAGTGACGCAATTAAATATATGGCGTTAAACTTGCAGTAATGCAATGAAATATACAGCAGTAAACTTGCAGTATCGCAATGAAATATACGGCATTAAACTTGCAGTAACGCACAGAACTATACAGCGTTAAACTTGCAGTAACGAACAGAACTATATGGCGGTAAACTTGCAGTAACACAATGAAATATACAATGTTAAACTTGCAGTAACTTAATAAAACATACAGCGTTAAACTTGCTGTAACGCACAGAACTATATGGCATTAAACTTCCAGTAGGGTAATGAAATATATGGCGTTAAACTTGCAGTAACACACAGAACTATATGACGTTAAACTTGCAGTAACACAATGAAATATACTGTGTTGAACAGTCACTACACTCACACTGACTGAACTATCCCTACATTCACACTAAAGAGAAGCCTGCAGGGTGAAAAACCACTGTCGGCACTATATACTGAACTAATAGGCCTGGACACCTCTGTGGTGTCCAGGTTGTTTGACAAATGGAAGGCAGTTATCCCGGATCTAGCGGATGACGACTGGGAGGAGGGTATACAACAATACCTCCCTCTCATGATCTCGTCCCGGGACCGCTACACACAGCTCAGATTTATACTCCAAAAAGACTGGCGAGTATATACCCCAACAGGAGCGACTTATGCCCAAAATGTACAATAGCCACGGGGACCTTCATGCATGTAATTTGGTCATGTGAGCACCTACAGACCTACTGGAGGGCTGTCACGGCCGAAATTAATGCGATAGGGCAGCTGCATGTCCCATGTAGCCCACTACCCCTTTTATTGGGGATAGTTGACACCCTGCAGACAACTCAAGCAAAAAAGCATTTCGTCTTCTACACAGCCTTCTACGCCAGGAAGGCAATCCTCCTTAAATGGAATGACCCATGCCCACCCACAATACCCCAGTGGAAGGCTTTAGTGGACGCAGCACTCCCAATGTATAAACTAACCTATCTGGGACGTAATTGTCCTAAAAAGTTCGAAAAAATATGGGCGTCCTGGGCACAGGAGCGACAGCTAGACCTTCCATAAACACTCCCCACTAACGCTCCTCCAGAGACAACAATGGCCGAAGAGACACAAACTAAGACTTGATGGTCCTCTGCTCCAAATGATGGAAAACAGGGCTCCCGCACTACCTAGCTGTTGGGAAAAAAAAAGGGCTCTATCCAATGGCCCGTGGGATGGGATAATAGGAAGCACTGTGACTCCCCTAACCTCTTGCTTGCATGGTCTATATATGATAAGGATTCTGCTGACAACTGTTTACACCTGTGAAACATCAACAACTATTAATACTCTATGCCATCTAGATGCTAGCTGTTAGATGAACAACTGCTAATTTATAGCTTCTCTCCTGAAAGATACCTCTTGTAATGTTTTGAAAGTGTACCAATGCCATAACCTGTCATGTACGAAATTTGAATAAAGTTTATTGTTAAAAAAAAAAAAAAAAAAAAAAGAGAAGCCTGCAGCAAAGACGCAGTCTTAGGCTCAGGGCTGGCATGACAGGGTAGCAGGGCAAACATGAGCCATAAGGGTTAATGTGGGGTGTAGTTGGTCAGTGTAGTGGGGGTGGCCAAAGAAAGTTTTTTTGCGGGTTAGGTAGGAGGGGCCAGTGTCTGGTGGTCAGTTGGAGGTCACTGGATGAAGAACCAGCTCTTGCCAGCTCCTGCTGCCTTGATTTTCCCTTTTGTAAGACAGCATGGCTGGGATGGATGGATTTCTGGCTTAACTGAGAGCGGCTGTGGCTTCCCAGGGCACTGCCTGGCTCCAGCGGCAAATCGCCTCTATTGTGCAGGGAGAAGATTCGGCAGCAGGTTATACTGGGGGCCGGAGCGTTCGGAGGTCTAGGCCTCCAGAGTGCTTTTCACCCCCCTCCTCCTCCCGAGCTCAGCGCCAATACGGGATCCCCACTGTGAGGGACCCTCCAGGCTCATCGGCCCAGTTGTCCACCCAGCCGGCAGGTGCTAGCTCTGGGAGGAATCCCCAACAGAGGCGGAGCTCATATGCCAGGGACTGCGGTGCGGCTTCCCCCCGGTCCCGCCAGCGCATCGCGGAAGACAGGATCATGTGGCCCCCTCACCTGGTGATGCTCCAATCAGGGAGGTGGCCCCGCGTGGGAGAGGTCATTCGGTGGGCGCTGGCCAATCGTCCAGAGCGGCCGGCGGCCTCCACCTACCTCAAGTTAGACGAGTCCTTCGATTGGGGGGCAGGGCCATGTGTGCCCCCCCTCCTGGGCAGCGGGGACCACTACAGGGAAGAAGATGGGCCAGGAGACCAGATGTCGCTGCTGGAGCGGGATCGAGGCACGGCCTGGGTGCTGGGACAGGTACTTCCGGACCTGGAGCTTCATCGCATTTGGTCCCCTCTGTGGCGGGTCGGCTTGATGCAGCAACAGTTATCACAGGAAAAAGTTAGAAACCTTTGTGCTATTCCAATTACAAAACTTTACAAGGCATTATATCAATTTTTGAGTGAAGTAAATCATTGCAAAGAGTTTTTTACAGAGATATGATGATAAAGTTAAACCATTATTTGATATTTTGAGACAAAAAGATGTTGTGTTTGATCAATGGGGTCAAACCTAGACAGATGCCTATGAAATGTTGAAAAGGGATTTGCAGAATGCTCCTTCATTGAATATAATTGAAAATAGTTTGTCAATGCCTGTTGTTTTGCATACTGATGTATCTGAGAATTTGATTTCAGTAATTTTGTCTCAATTAAAAGAAGGTGATCCAGAGGTTTGAAAAATATGGAAAAAAACTTTTGACACACATATGAAGCGATTGTTAAGTGTTCATTTTGCAGTCAAAGTAACAGAAAAGAATGTGAGATCTAGTAAGATCATATTACAGACACCTGATATATCATTAAAATGTAATTTTAAAGAGGGGGGCGTGGCTACCACGCAACTGAATGGACGCGTGATCCCTCAGCTCCGCTCCAGCCTCAGGAACCGGAGGCTTTAGCACCGACACCGCCGCTCACAAATCACCCCAATCGTGTCCGGAGGCCCAGGAGAGACCCCGGGATGGCTCACAAACGAAAAGGAGCGACGCAGTTAAACAAACTGCAAAACTTTTTTCAGCCGAAAGGCCAAGACCAGATCCAAGATGGCGCTGACTCCGGGAGCAGCTCTCCCTCCTCCGTGGGCAGCCATCACCATCCAGCCCGGCGATACAGCAGAGCCCGGACCAAGACACGCCAGGTGCCTCAACCCCAGTCTCCCGCAGTCCTGCCAAATCGAAGCCATGCTTGGAGACGGATCCACAACAAGGCCGCACGCTACAGGAGAGCATGGAGGAAACAAGAGAGTTGGTGGATCCCTTCACGGCCTTCCTCACCATGGGTAAGCCAGTCTCTGATACTACTCTCAAGGATATGTTAGTCTCCCTCCGCAGCTCAATGCATACAGACATTATGCAATGTGTCACCAACTTTAAAGCAGAGCTGGGAGCGGTGGGGGGTAGAGTATCCCACATAGAGAAGAAGATGGGGGAATTTGCAGAGTCCCACAACACACTTATAGATGCCTACAACGACCATGATGAGGAGTTGGAATGGCTCAGGTCAAAGGTCGCTGACCTCCAAGACAGGTCAAGACGTAATAATGTCAAGATCAGAGGGGTCCCTGAGACAGTCCTCCCAGCACAATTACATCAGTATGCTCTTGACCTGATCAGAACATTTCTGCCAACTACACCTGATTCAGACCTACATGTGGACCGCATTCATAGATTGCCAAAACCGACACATTTACCTGATAATATACCTTGTGATGTCTTGATGCGGGTCCACTTCTACCAAACAAAAGAGGGGCATTCCGTAAAAACCAACAACCACCTGACAGATTTGCGCACATCCAGCTGTTCGCTCACCTGTCCCAATATACCATGCAAAAGCGCAAGTCACTCCTGCTGGTAACAAAGGCGCTACGCAACCACAACATACCCTACAGGTGGGGCTACCCAGTTAAGTTAACGATCACACATGATGGCACCACCACTACTATCTCTGACGTGGACAAAGGGTTCGCATTGCTCAAATCCTGGGACATTATACCCGAACACCCTCCAGCTGCACCCTCTCGTCTAGCACATTCAGAAAACCACTCTGAGTGGCAGACGGTGTCTAGAAAGAAGAACATAAAAACAACTTGATGCTAAAGCTTCCAAGTACAAATCATGAACAAAACTACATAAACACGGTTCCTGAACACTGGAGTTCTCAGTTGTGAACTTTTTCACCCCTTCAAGCTATGAGCAGCAGTTCTGCCCTCAAGTTCAAATGCGTATATGTTTTCATATTACGTTGTTTGCTTTTTTACAGACTCACCCTAACCCTCTTTCCCATTCTGACTTTTCCCTCACTCCACTGGTCCGATCGGCGTCCTGGCGGAACCATCAACACCATAATGGAAGCTGGTAAACCTCGACGGGATACCTACCATCTCCATTGCTGGACATCTTGGCCACCACCACCTAAGCAAAGGTATGACTCTCATTTACTGATATTACACTCCAATGGCAGACGTCCTTTGCCTTCAGGAGACCCACTTTTTACACGACAACGCCCCGAGATTCTGTCACAGAAACTTTTCCCATGTCTTTTCTGCATCAGCCCCTTCATCGCAATCAGAGACTCTGTGACCTTCACTTTGCAGGACTCCATATCTGATCCAGAGGGCAGGATTCTGATACTTATTGGTGAGTTAAATAACAAACCCTTTACCATTGCAAACCTCTATGCTCCTAACTCATACCAGCTAAGGTTCCTACGAAGAGTCTATAGCAGAATCTCCATAGCCAGGAAAGGCTCCTTGATTATCTGTGGAGACCACAATGTCTCGCCTGATCATACAATGGACACAACCTCCTCAGCCAAAAGACCACCTCCCTTACTTCAGCCCCTACTGAACGCAGAGGACATCTATGATGTCTGGAGGTGCCAACATGCTGAGGAAAGGGACTACTCCTACCACTCGGCCAGGCACAACTCCTACTCCAGGATTGACCTGATCCTGGTGGACAAATCACTTTTGCAGGCAGTGTCCTCCTCCACCATCCATGACATTACTTGGTCTGACCATGCTCCTGTCTCAATAACGGTGGTGGAGGGGCACACACCAAGCCCTGCATATATCTGGAAAGCGAACTCCAGAGTTTTTCGAAATTCCTCACATATCAAACACTTGAAAAAAAACCTTTCTGACTTTTTTGCTGTTAACAATGCTTCTGTATCCGATCCTAATATGGTATGGTGTGCCCATAAGGCCTTCATCAGAGGTTTGATTTTACAAATTTGTGCAAGGGAGAAAAGGCAGAGGACAAAAAAATTAGATCTACTTATTAAAGAAATTAATACTTTAGACATGCTTAATAAAAATAATTCAAATCCCCAATCGGCCTAAAAACTGTCACAACTCCGTTCTGATCTCAGACTCCTCCTTGTCCAACAATTTGACAAACATGTGCATTATCTGAAATTATCCCACTACTCCTCGAGTAACCATGCAGGTACATACCTAGCAAAAAAGGCTTAAATCGGCTAGATCCAAAGCTAAAATTGCGTATTTAATGCACCCCACGAGTAAGGCTAAATTGTTCAACCCTAAAGATATTGCCAACTCTTTTGCTAGCTACTACTCGTCACTCTAAGACTTAGCTAAAGATGAGAATACCCCCCAACCAACTGACCAAAGCATACAATCTTTTCTAGCCTCCATTAATCTCCCATCTCTCACTCCTATGCAACTTGAGACCCTCAATGCTCCAATATCAGAAACTGAGATCAGAAAGGCTATTCATGACCTTCCATTGGGTAAGTCCCCGGGCCCTGACGGGCTACCAAACGACTATTATAAGTCACTACAATCCAATCTAATCCAACCCCTACAACAAATATTTACTGCTGCAATGTCCTCTGCCTCTTTTCCCCCTGAAATGTTAAAGGCATTTGTGGTAACCATCCCCAAACCGGGCAAGGAACCCACAACTCCCTCTAACTTCAGACCGATATCCTTGCTCAACACGGATGTCAAAATGTATGCAAAAATAATAGCGCATAGATTGCTTCAAGTTATGCCCACCCTCATTAAGCCTGATCAATCCGGCTTTGCGCCGGGGAGGCAGGCCTCTGACGCCACAAGGAGAGTTCTGAACATTATGCAACATGCGCAAGCCTGTGGGACGCCTTCTCTGCTCCTATCTTTGGATGCGGAGAAGGCGTTCGACAGGTGCATTGGGGCTACATGAAACATACACTGTCAAAATTTGGTTTTGCTGGCCCTATATTATCAGCCATTTTGGCCTTATATTCGTCCCCATGTGCTCAGGTCTACACATCAAACACACTCTCAGATACTTTTACTATATCCAACGGTACGAGACCAGGCTGCCCTCTTTCCCCCTTCATTTTTAATCTAATGATTGAACCACTAGCAGAGAAAATAAGAACCCACGCTAACATTTCAGGATTCACCATCCAGGGTCAGTCCCATAACATAAATCTGTTTGCAGATGACATCATTCTTTTCCTGACATCACCCGAACACTCTTTGCAATATGCCCATGACACTCTCACTGATTTTAGCAAGATAAAGTTCTATAAAGTTAACTGTACAAAGTCAACTATCCTAGAATTAGGTATTCCACCTTCAGTCAAATCCCACCTACAAAAGTCCTTTCCTTACGCTTGGAGCAACAATAGCATCACCTACCTAGGGAAAAACCTAACCAAAAATCTCCAAGACCTTGCAACAGCCAATTATCTACCCCTAATTGATAAACTTTCTAAAGAAGCTAAAAGGCTGTCTAATACTGAACTCACTTGGAGTGGGCACCTAGCCTCATTCAAGATGTTGTTATTACCGCAGATTCTATACATCTTTAGAACACTAGCAGTACCGGTACACAAGACACACTTTAAAGCCCTCAACTCCATAATGACCTCATACATCTGGAAGGCCAAGAGACCTAGGTGCTCAAAGGCCCTTCTAATAAAACATAGGCTGGCGGGGGGATGGGACTAGTCGACATTGAAGATTATTTTAGAGCAGCATCCCTCACGCAGCTAACCAAATGGTTTAACCCTTCCCCTGACCACTTATGGTGCTGTATTGAGCAGTCCCTACACCCTATCAATAACTTGAAAGAACTACTCTTAGTGGACACCTGGAAACAGCTTCCGATGAGGGGTCTCCCCCTTTCCATTCAGGCGACTTTGCTGGCCTGGAGGGAACTGGGCAAGGTCTCATCCCATGCTGCTGACCCTCACATTTCCCCTCAGCACATTAACCCATGTCGTTCCGAATCTGGGTATCTCGGATTGGTACGACAGGGGGATTACAACAATAGATGATCTGTTCGATAATGAGGATTTATTATCCTTTGCCTCTCTCAGACATAAGTTCAATCTACCCGCCACCGACCACTACAAATATATTCAAATAGCACACTTTTTTAGATCGGTTAAGTCTCACCACATCGCCCTACCTAGGGCTGTGTGGCGATTCTTTACTGCTAAACCGACTCCTCCCAAGGGCATCTCCTTGTTGTATAACCTCTTTCAGAGTAAAATGTCTTTCACAAAATCACATCCCTACAAAAAATGGGAAGCTGACTTAGGTACCTCTTTCACAGAAAAACACAAAATGATGTTTGTACAAATGTTTTTAGGAAACCTGTAAATGGTATTTTTAGAACAAGTGCTGAGAGAGGCTTTGAGACAGAATTTGTTAATGTTATTAAGAGTCATTCAACAGGTCTTTCTACGTGTTACCCAAATAATGGTTATGCTATTCAGCAAAAATTCTACAGAAAATGCTGAATTGTAAGATGCCAATAATGAGAGTACAGCACGCAATACTCTAAATCTTAAAGAGGAGAAGTGAATGGATACAGTTTGCTTCAGTCTTCTGGGTTGTTTTGAAACCTCTCTTTGTTTGTGAAAACCAGGTTTCAAATTATGACAAAAAGGAGAAATTGTGTCCTGTTATAGTTTAAATACACAGAATAATAGATTAAGGAGTATAGGTCAGTTTAAGAGAAATAGAGCAAAGTAAGGTAATTAGAAATGTTATTACTAAAATATGTCTTTCATGTCATAATAAAATATTAGGATTGTGGTATGTAAAATGAATAAGTAAATTAAGGTATATTTTGCATTAATAAATTCAAAATAATGATACTGCATTCTGTTTCAGGATCTGACTTGTAAGCCACCAAAAGAAGAGAACTTTTATATTTCTAGACCTTCCAGATGAAAACAAACCCTTGAAGCTTAAGAATATCAGTTCTGGGAGAAGAGTTGACACAAGAGATTCATCCGTTATAATTATTGTTGTCTTTTAACCAAATGACGGCGGCAAAGTGGTTTCAAAATCCTGACCGGTCGTCAAATGACATCCTCAGGATTTTGAGCCGCTGCGCGCCCCAGGGGGCACGCATCGCTGCGATCTTTGTTGCAGTGTGTCAGTCTGACACTCCGCAACTACTATCTCGGTAAAGAGTCGCCGACGGAGACTCTTTACCACGTGATCAGCTGTGTCCAATCACGGCTGATCACAGTGTAAATAGGAAGAGCCGTTGATCGGCTTTTCCTCGCTCGCGTCTGTCAGACGCGTGCCGATCGGCTGCTCCTCTGACAGGATCAGTCTGTGCTGATTGATTATCAGCGCAGCCCCCCCGAGAATGCCCACACTGGACCACCAGGGATGCCACCAGACCACCAGGGATGCCAAGCACCAGGTATGCCACCCTAGACCACCAGGGATGCCAGTCAGTGCCACAATGGATGCCAATCAGTGCCCACAATGGGCATCACTGATTGGCATGCATTATTGTTTGGCACTGATTGGCATCCATCAGTACATCATAATACAATACAATGCCGCGTATTAGTGCCCATCCGTGCCACCTATCAGTGCCCATCCATGCCGCCTATCAGTGCCCATCCATGCCCATCTGGGCCACCTATCCATGCCCATCTGTGCCACCTATCCATGCCCACTCATTCCGCCTATCCATGCCAATCCGTGCCAGCTATCAGTGCCAATTTGTGCCACCTATCAGTGCTCATCCGTGTCGCCCATCAGTGCCACATATCAGTGCCCATCAATGCCACCTCATCAGTGCCACTTCACTGGTGCCACCTCATCGGTGCCCATCAGTGCCGCCTTATCAGTGCTTGTCAGCACAGCCCCATCAGTGCCCATCAGTGAAGGAGAAAACTTACTTATTTACAAAGTTTTGATACTGAAACAAAAAAAACATATTTTTTTTCAAAAATGTTTAGCAAAAAATTAAAACCGTAGAGGTGATCAAATACCACCAAAAGAAAGCTCTATTTGTGGGGAAAAAAATGATAAAAATGATGATAAATATATGATCGCGCAATTGTCATTCAAAGTGCGACAGCGCCGAAAGCTCAAAATTGGTCTGGGCAGGAAGGTGTTTAAGTGCCCAGTATGGAGGTGGCTAATGTTCAATAAAGTTTTTCCAACTTTACAGAGTGCAGGAAGAAGAATAAGAAGAAGAAAAAAAACCCTCAAGACCTCTAAAATGAGAGAAGCTTCTAAAAACAATTGACTTTTGATTTTTGACTACTGATGAAATAATTTATCCATCAGCTATATTGCAGTTTTTATATATAACCATTTTTATGTGACGTGATATGTTTATCATATGAAGATGAGATATTTTTTAAACATCCATTTTTACAATCACATATAGTGTATTTTCAGAGTTGAAAAGGTTAAACATGCTTACAATAGAGTCACTCTAGTTAGGAGGAACATCTGGGTGTTAATTAAGATAACAGTACATTTTAAAGTACATATGAACAAGTTAGGACTAACATTACATTGTAATATGTATTTACTTTTAAAAATCATCTTACATATGTGAATGAATTGAAGTTAAAAAACATATTTTATGTTTACATTTTGACAAGGTTATTTGAAAGGTTGTATGGATTATAGATTTATGTTAAACACAATTTGGAGGGAAAGTATGGAACATATATTTCTGAAGAGACATACATATTTCAAAGTATCATACTACAATGTTAAATTTATGAAATGAAGGGGATTGATTATTTGGTAAAAGAAAAAGAAAATAATAAGGGTGAAAATATTTGTTATGGTATATGAAGCAAAAGGTTTTATAAAGTTCCTTATATAGAATCAAAATTGAAAATATAGTTAAATCAATTATCTTAAGATCTAAAAGTATGTGATGCACTTGAGGTATAAATGGATTTAGATAAGAAAATGATTAAGATTGTTTAATCAATCATTTTGAGAGGGAAATGTTATAAAGTTTTCTTTTAACTAATATCTAATATTCATTATTAACAAATATTAACAAATTCATTAATTGATTAGATCTTACATAATAATTGAATTGTGTATATATACGGTATATATTTATATCTTTTAATATGGAAAAAGTGAAGTTTTATATAGATGTTAAACCACTTCACATCCTGCATATAGTAATATGACGTCCGCAGGAGGGATCTCCCATCCTGGGCGGGCATCATATGATGAACTGGGCTTCCTGGCCATCTGAGGGCCCCCACGCGTCACTCAGGTCCCAATACCTGCGCCCGTCTGCCGGGCACCCGCGATTGCCCGTTAACCGAGCAGGACCGTGGATCTGTGTGTGTAAACACACAGATCCGCATCCTGTCAGGTGAGAGGAGACCGACCATGTGTTCCCAGTACAGAGGAACACCGATCGTTCCCCTCCCCTCCCCCTACAGTTAAAATCACTCCCTAGGACACATAGTTAACCCTTTGATTGCCCCCTAGTGTTAACTCCTTCCCTGCCATTGATATTTATACAGTAATCTATGCATTTGTATAGCACTGATCACTGTATAAATTCCAATGGTCTCAAAATGGTGTCAAAAGTGTCCGATCTGTCTGCCGCAATGTCACAGTCATGATAAAAATCGCAGATCGCTGCCATTACTAGTATGAAATAAATAAATAATAAAAATGCCATAAAACTATCCCCTATTTTGTAGACGCTAAACCTTTTGTGCAAACCAATAAATATACGCTTATTGCAATTTTTTTACCAAAAATATGTAGAAGAATACATATCGGCCTAAACTGAGGAAAATTCTTTTTTTTTTTAATTGAGATATTTATTATAGTAACAAGTAAAATATATTGTGTTTTTTTTTCAAGTTGTTTCGCTATTCTCTTGTTTATAGTGTAAAAAATTAAAACCGCAGATACCACCAAACTAAAGCTCTATTTGTAGGGAAAAAATAATAAAAATGTAATTTGGGTACATAGTTGCATGACCACGCAATTGTCATTCAAAATGCGACAGCGCTGAAAACTGAAAATTGGCTTGGGCAGGAAGGGGGTGAAAATGCCCTGTATTGAAGTGGTTATACTTGTGAAAATATACATGTTATAAGCTCATAAGCATTTCTATGGAATATCAACATGTGTTAGTAATTAGGGATGAGCCCGGTGTTCGATTCAAACCCATGTTCGAATCAAACATCGGCCGTTCGTCCGTTCGATGAAACCAGAACTTTGTGGGCCATTCACATTAAATTCGTGTGATACGAAAGGCCCACAATGCACTCAATACAGTGCATTGCTGGCTGATGATTGGCCAAGCATGCACTGTGACCCCGCATGCTTGGCCAATCACAGCGCCGGCAGCGAGGAGAGACATAATTGGCCACAGGTAGTATGCCTGTGGCCAATTATAGCTCAGGGGTTTAGTATATGCCCCACACTATATAAGGCCGCGAGCGTGGCGGCCTTGTGTAGTGTGTTCCGGCGTGCAGGGAGAGAGATAGATAGGCAGGGATAGTGTGTTATTGGCTCAGGCATCTGCAGGAGTTAGTGTGTGTTCTGTGCCTCCAGCACAGCACAGTATACACCTTTATCTACCCATATTTGCTGTTGTTTTCTGAAATAGCCATCTGCAGGAGTTAGTGTGTGTTCTGTGCCTCCAGCACAGCACAGTATACACCTGTATCTACCCATATTTTCTGGTGTTCTCTAATACAGCCATCTGCAGGAGTTAGTGTGTGTTCTGTGCCTCCAGTACAGCACAGTATACACCTGTATCTACCCATATTTGCTGGTGTTCTCTAATACAGCCATCTGCAGGAGTTAGTGTGTGTTCTGTGCCTCCAGCACAGCACAGTATACACCTGTATTTACCCATATTTGCGGGTGTTCTCTAATACAGCCATCTGCATGAGTTTGTGTGTGGTCTGTGCCTCCAGCACAGTATACACCTGTATCTACCCTTATTTGCTGGGTATATAGGGTTTTAGGTATAGGGTTTTATTTTGGGTTCCAGGTTCCCCTTAATATCCATACAAAACCCAAAGGGGCTGGTAATGGGCTGGGGTGGGGGGTAGCCATGCCATTTTTCTCAAAGATTTTCATCCATATTTCCAGGACAAGACATGACATTAAAGCCACAAGCAGGTTTAAATGGCTTCTTTTTTTCCTTTACAAATGTCATTTTGTGCAGGGACAGTTCTAAACACGGAAAACACATGCCACTTCACAGGCATACTTTAGACACCCCCCAGGTACGATATTTAAAGGAATATTTCACTTTTTTTTTCACTTTATGCATCATTAAAATGACTGCTCCAGAAAAAAACGTCCGTTTTTAAAACTTCGTTTTGCATTGATACATGTCCCCTGGGGCAGGACCCGGGTCCCCAAACTCTTTTTAGGACAATAACATGCATATTGGCCGTTATAATTAGCACTTTAGATTTCAAACTTTCGCATTCCATTGTAATTAATAGGGTTCTAATGTTCATGCAAACTTTCGGTCCGTTCGCAGGTTCTGTGCGAACCGAACCGGGGGGTGTTCGACTTATCCCTATTAGTAATTAAGATTGAGCTGGGTTCACCGTCCCCCATCTGTGAGAAGAAAGGATTCACATACTTTAAGATGAAGAAGTTTTAGTTAAGATTATAATTTCTTTATACTACAATATTACTTGAGGATATTTTTATTATCATTGGGTTTTAAATGAATATAACATACATACTTATTTATGTAGTATTAGATTTAGAAAGTTAGGAAACGTATGATGTATATGTTACAATAGGTTTACACACTGTTTTTGGCCACTCTTCAGGAATTTCAACCCCCACCCTTGTGTGAGGTGGAAGGGAAGCTAAGTTTCATTAAAAGCCAGTGGTTTTCTGTAGAACGAGAAAGCTCAGAGAAGCTTTTAAACCAGCCCTTTTAAAGATAAAGTAGGGGTCATGTTTTGAGAGTAAAAAGCTAGTAACAGAGGACAGAAAGGCAGATTTAAAGCAGACACCACGAAACATTGCTGCCACATCTACACACACACACACACACATCTGATTCAATCATCATAGTTACATAGTTAGGTTGAAAAAAGACATCCAGTTCAACCATAAAAAAAATATATATCATACAATCCCATATACCCCATTCTATACCCACAGTTGATCCAGAGGAAGGCAAAAAAAAAAAAACAGCAGCGCATGCTCCAATTTGCTAAAGCAGGGGAAAAAAATCCTTCCTGATCCCCCGAGAGGCAATCGGATTTACCCTGGATCAACTTTACCTATAAATGTTAGTACCCAGTTATATTATGTACATTTAGGAAAGTATCCAGGCCTACCTTAAAGCAATCTACTGAGTCGGCCAGAACCACCTCTGCAGGGAGTCTATTCCACATTTTCACAGCTCTTACTGTGAAGAAACTTTTCCGTATTTGGAGATGAAATCTCTTTTCCTCTAGACGTAAAGTGTGCCCTCTTTGTCCTCTTTGTTGACTGTAAAGTGAATAACTCAACACCAAGTTCACTATATGGACCCCTTATATATTTATACATGTTGATCATTTCCCCCCTTAATCTCCTCTTATCAAGGGTGAATAAATTCAGTTCCTCTAATCTTTCCTCATAGCTGAGCTCCTCCATCAGTCATCTTCAATCTTCATCTTAAGAATATAATACATTATTAATGATATTTTTACATTCTACATTTTGATAATGTTCTTGTAATATTTTGCTATTTTTATTATTAAATCAATTTTTGAGTTTTTACACAAGAACTGAATGGACTTTCTTGGAACTTTTCTCATCAATATGAATTATTGAAATATCGATATTAATACCGTACAAACGAGAATTTAACAATGGCTTAATTCCAATGTAAAAATGAATATAAAAGCAAAGGAAAAGGCCTTCAAAAAATACAAGGTTGAGGGATCATCATCAGCATTCAGACATTATAAAGAATACAACAAGAAATGTAAGGGTGCAATTAGGGCGGCTAAGATAGAACGCGAAAGACACATAGCGGAGGAGAGCAAAAAAATCCAGAGAAATTCTTTAAGTATGTAAACAGTAAAAAAGAGAGGACAGCCCATATTGGCCCCATAAAGAATAAGGAAGGTCATTGAGTTACAAAGGATGGGTAGATGGCGAAGGTATTGAATTTATTCTTCTCCTCAGTCTTCACGAGGGAATCAGGGGGCTTCAGTAACCAAAACTGCAGTGTTTATCCTTATGACACATCACAGGAAGCACCTCCATGGTTAACAGAGGACAGAATTAAAATTAGACTAGGAAAACTTAACATTAATAAATCACTGGGACCAGATGGCTTGCATCCCAGGGTACTTAGGGAACTTAGTCAAGTAATTGCCAGACCATTGTTCCTAATTTTTACTGACAGTCTACTGACTGGAATGGTACCAGCTGATTGGAGAAAAGTCAATGTAGCACCAATATTTCAAAAGGGCCCAAAATACATCCCTGGGAATTACAGACCAGTTAGCCTAACATCAATAGTATGCAAGCTCTTGGAGGGAATGATAAGGGACTATATACAAGATTTTAGTAATGAGAACAGTATCATTAGCAGTAATCAGCATGGATTAATGAAGAATCATACTTGCCAAACCAATCTATTAAACTTCTATGAGGAGACGAGTTGCCATCTAGATAAAGGAAGGCCCGTAGATGTGGTGTATCTGGATTTTGCAAAAGCATTTGACACAGTTCCCCATAAACGTTTACTTTACAAAATAAGGACCATTTGCATAGACATGGATTGAAAACTGGCTACAAGGGCGAGTTCAGAGGGTGGTGATAAATGGGGAGTACTCGGAATGGTCAGGGGTGGGAAGTGGAGTACCCAAGGGTTCTGTGCTGGAACCAATCCTATTTATTTTGTTCATAAATGACCCAGAGGATGGGGTAAACAGTTCAATCTCTGTATTTGTGAACGATACTAAGCTAAGCAGGGCAATAACTTCTCCGCAGGATGTGGAAACCTTACAAAAAGATCTGAACAAATTAATGGGGTGGGCAACTACATGGCAAATGAGGTTTCATAAAGAAAAATTTAAAATAATGCTTTTGGGTGGCAAAATTTTTAATGCAATCTATACACTTGGGGGTGAACCTCTGGGAGAATCTAGAATGGAAAAGGACCTGGGGGTCCTAGTAGATGATAGGCTCAGCAATGGCATGCAATGCCAAGCTGCTGCTAACAAAGCAAACAGTATATTGGCATGCATTAAAAAGGAGACTCTGGTCCAGCCGCACCTAGAGTATGCTGTCCATTTCTGGGCACCAGTCCTCAGGAAGGATGTAGTGGAAATGGAGCGAGTACAAAGAAGGGCAACAAAGCTAATAAAGGGTCTGGAGGATATTAGTTATGAGGAAAGGTTGCAAGCACGGAACTTATTCCCTCTGGGGAAGAGATGCTTGAGCGGGATATGATTTCAATTTATAAATACCGTACTGGTGACCCCACAATAGGAATAAAACTTTTTTTGTAGAAGGGAGTTTAACGAGACACGTGGCCACTCAATAAAATTAGAAGAAAAGAGGTTTAACCTTAAACTACGTAGAGGGTTTTTTACTGTAAGAGTGGCAAGGAAGAGGCGGTGGTCTCAGCGGGGAGCATCGATAGTTTAAAAAAACTATTAGATAAGCACCTGAACGACCACAACATACAGGGATATACAATGTAATACTGACATATAATCACACACATAGGTTGGACTTGATGGACTTGTGTCTTTTTTAAACCTTACCTACTATATAACCATAGGCGTGTGCTCATTCTGTGACGGGTGTGCACAGGCACACCCTAATCCCTGGCTGAGCTCTAATTTGTCCGGCAGGCAAGCAAAAGCATCTGTTTGCTGCCGCTGCGACTTCTATAGTTCTGGCCGTGGGCGGCAGCGGAGTCATATACATCTGCACTCCGCCCCCCCTCCGGCCTTCTCTTTTTCCCTTGCTTGAAGCCTGGATAGCAGCAGGTGGGTCACGTGAGCAGTAAGCGTTGTGTATAGCCGACTCACATCTTCGGCTATTTTCGGCGGCTCCATGGTTCGTACTGCAGAAGCGGAAGCGCTGCACCTGCGCAGTACAGGGGGCATTATCCGACAGGACACAGGGGCACTGGTAGCCAGACACATGATGGACCAAAACCCATTTATATATATTTATAATTATATATATATATATATATATATATATATATATATACACACACTTACTTTTTTTCTGTCAGGCAGGGTTCATATTGATTTGAATTACAATGTAATTTATATGAAAAAAATAAATCTTATATATATTATATATTAAGATCAATACCCTGCCTGGCTTGTCATCAAAAAAGTAAGTGTGTATATATATACATGCACAGACACATGTGTGTTTGAGCTTTGGTTTGAGGTGCACACCCTAATGCAATAGGCTGCACACGCCTATGTATGTAACTATGTAACTATGCAACTTTACATTACATGTTGTTCTTCCAACAATATTATGTACATTTAGGAAAGAATCCAGGTCTTTTTTTAAAGCAATCTGCTGAGTTGGCCAGAACCACCTCTGAAGGGAAGTCTATTCCACATTTTCACAGCTCTTACTGTGAAGAAACCTTTCCTCTAGACGTAGAGTGTCCCCTTGTTGTCTGTGATGACCTTAAAGTGAATAACTCAACACCAAGTTCACTATATGGACCACTTATGTATGTGTACATGTTGATCATATCCCTCCTTAATTTCCTCTTCTCAAGAGGGAATAGATTCAGTTCCTCTAATCTTTCCCCATAGCTGAGCTCCTCCAGGCCTCTTATCAATTTGGTTGCCCTTTTCTGCACTTCCTCTAGTTCCCCGATATATATTGTCATAGCACTGTAAGTTTTTATTTTAGTTATGTATGATGCATTAGCGGATTGGGGGGTGATTTAGAAAGTAGCAGGCCTAGGTTCGAAAAATTCTAAAACAGGTCCTGAGTAGAAGTCAAACTCTGTCCCTTGGATTGCATTAATGCCAAAAATATGTGAGCAGGGACTGACTAAACCTGACCTGTCTGAATCAGAATGTATGTCCAATGTATCAACTTGTGCAAAATGATGATTCAGCTTACTTATGCATTTTTAGTAATTCATGGAATCAGCCTTTCATTCACGAATTATGCGAATTACGTCACAATTACTGTGCTAAAGGGTATGTCAAGGGAAGGTATATACCTTTTTATTAAGTTGAAGACTAATTAGTGGATAAATAATAATAATTAGTATCTATTTTATCTTACTCCCTTGTGAGAGTGTCTGAAAGTAAATGGCTACTGTTGTGCACACTATTTAGAGAACATATTATACTCTGACATCAGTGCCATGGTGGAAGGATGTTTTATTAAATATGTATTTATAAAAAAAAGATTAAAAAAGTAAAAAAGAACAATTTAAAAATGTATAATGTGTGTTTGCACATGGAAATCTTGTGTTTATAATCTTATGTTAATACTTTTACACAGGCAGATATTTACATGTATTTTTATGCAGGACTAGAATAATAAAATGAGTATGACTTTTTATGAGCCTCCCTCCCCGAATCAGACTAGATTATGCTTGGAACCTGGCAAGATATTTTATCTTAAATTAAGCCTATCAATGCTGTCAAGATTTGTTTAGAAGTAGGGCAGAGAGTGAACCACACTAAAGTCTAAGGATTGTGTCTGACACATGCCCAGCTTAGAGTAAAACGCCCATTAGTAAAATATCTTCTGTAGCACCTAATTATAAGTAAACCTACACTACAGTTCTCTCTTAGTACCCCTGCAAAGTCTCACAAATACCTGATGAGCCTACCAGCAAAGTCCACCTAATCTAGCTTTCTGTCTGGTAACAGTGCTGCATTGCTCCTCAATTCAGAGCAGAGTCGTCACTCTCATTTAGTCTGTTTTTGCTTGCACTACTGCAATATGTTGGAAGGGGTAGGCAATCAGCATTGTCAATAAGCCTGTAGCTTGTTAATCATCCCTGGCCACACCTAGTTCTGCTCACTGCTTGCTGGATTGACAGCACTGCCTCTGTTGCTGAAACCCTTCCAGTGTGAGCTGCTGTGTCTGAGATGTGTAAGACACAAATGAAGGAGTTTTTGGCTCAGTCTAAATCAGTGATTCTCAACCCTTTTTCAGTCAAGGCATTCTTTGAAATTCTGCCCAATCTCGAGGAACCCCATTCTAAAATGTAAAAATCTAAATGTAAGACATGTAGGACACCCAAAGTTAGAGGTGATTTATTCTTCCAAAGCAAATACACCTTTGCACACTGGTACTAAATAGTCTTCTCCCTCTATTTCTCTCCATCACTCAGCTAATTTGACCCCAGCACTGACGGAGAGGGTGAGGGGCAAACAAGAATGCTGTGCAGGTGCCCGATGTCCTCTTTATCAACTAATGACGTAATTGGTTGTAAGGATTCTGGCTGCTGAAAGTTGTAATAGTTCACAATGTAAACTTGTGGCTCCATGTAACTAAAAAGCAGGCTTAATCCACTTGCTGGCTTGTATACAATTTTGGGACAATTTTTGGACATTTTGCTAAGGCATCCCTTAAGAAACCTGAAGGCTGGTCTAAGGTAAAGGAAGTTTACTTTAGGAGGCTTTGCATCACATAGTAACTGGATTTAAAACTTGTTTAGAATGTCATACAGCAGACTTTTGTTGTACTTTAACAGCACAATTTCTATGTTTCAGGTGTGTTTCTGCATGAATATTTTTTTATGCGTTCTGGTGCGTTTTTTTCACCTCTTCTTTTTTTTTTATCCCAATTGAGGATGTGTGTTCCGGTGCATGTTTCATGCATTTTACTGCATATTGACTGCACTGCTCTGGTGTTAACTAGGGCCTTTGGAATCCATGTTAAACACTGCCCATGTGTTTTTGATGTAAAATAAAAATGCAGTGGACTGCATGTTCAAATAGATTAACTGCAGCCGTCCATAGCTTCTTATGCGTATTTCTGAATCCTATTGACAATGGAATCTATGTTCTATTATTCTTGTCTCACATGCACAGTGCCATACCATGGTTCCCGCTGCTTGGAGGGTCCGTTCCTCGCTGGTTGGCAAACAGCTGGAGGATCACCCCATGACCGCCTATCTTATCTTCAGGTCTCCAACACAAAGACAGATGCCACAGTATCCTTAGGGGTTCTTGCAAATAAACTTTGCTGCAATGCTCATCTGGGGATATCTCTATTAATAACTATATACTGTATACCCAGGTATATGTGCACAATTCCACCAGGACTCTTGTTGGACCTTTTTGATGAGAATACCTGTTTGTATATTGGATGTAGGTACTGTTATCAATCTCTTCCTATATAAAGCTTGTATTTTTTCTGTGCATTTGTATACTTATGGTCAATGGTATATGCTGTAGTAAGAAAAGAAAAGAAAACCGCGCCACCCTTTTATGTTGTTGCCCACTTTTTTTTTTTTTTTTTTATATATTTAACCCCCTTTAGTGCTCTAAAAATGCTGTGTGCTCAAAAGTAAATTTCAATTACTTGGTTCACCCTGACTAAACAGAGCATTAAAATTCTAGTTAGTAGCAGTATAATTTTTAACCCTTCATGTGGGTACAAAAAGTGCTAGGTGAAAAAGTTCTGTGTGCTATTAACTGTTTTTCAAATTCTGACCGCAACAAACATGCGTTTTATACAAAATATTTCATCATGGTGCTTACAAGGTCCATACATCTATGACAATAATACCGTCAATACTGTGAAAAAAATATATATATATAAAAAAATATTAAATGATACATATTATACAGATATGAATAAATATAAATATAAATATAAAGGTGAAAATAAAACGTTCCAATCCGTGACACCACCGTGTGTTTGCAGTGCTTCTATGTATTTAAACATTCATTGTGCAAAAGTCCTTTTAATGTGTCCACCACCTGCTATGCAATGGGTCACTCACCACATCAAGGTGAGTGTAGGGCGTATGGTTTATTTCTGGATAACCAATCCTATCTGTAAGTTACTGCAGGCTCCTTTTTCCTTGTATGAGGGGTCACGTATGCTTCACTCTCCCAAAAAAATGCCTCCAATGGTGAAGTATGTTTTAAAAAACTTTTATTTAAAAGAAAGCATTATAATAAACTCACATGCTGAGGTGCCTTACGCTGGCACTGAGCGTTTCCAGCCGTGTGTATAGTGAGACCCTTTCGCTGGTGTCTCTGTGCTGGTTCCTCGTCTGTTTGTGTGCCAAGCCTCTTCCTCGCCTGAGCCGTCTCTACCGGAAGTGACGTGTATACGAAAATACCCAGCAGCCTCTACGCGTTTCGCAAATTAGTGTTGCGTCATCAGGAAGCTGCCGGGTGATAAGTTAGCTCTATTTTTATAGTCCCAGTACTCACTTATGTGTGTTGTAATTGGTTTTCTTATTTGCGCCCTAACCGGAAGTACCGTTTCCGCCATCTTTGTTGTGGTCTATCTGTGTTCCTAGTGACAGGAAGCTCGTCGTATTCCACCATTTTGACTAGGGTATTCCCTTTCCCTCAGTGTTCTATTCCTAAATCCCGGATAGGTGTCACCACCCAATACATGTGGATTGCTTTCCCCCTCTATTATATTTGTCTTTGGGACAAATCCTTAAAAAAATTTTGAAGATAAAAATAGACTGTGATATCCACCGGCCCATACATAATCCTTCTGTTATTTAAACTGGTAGGGAAGTTGTTCCCTTATTTATATTCCCTCACTGATCAATGTCTAAAAAAACGGGTAGGCGTCACCACCCACACGGCTGGATTACTCTCACAATTTTACATATATCCTGGAAGTAGATCCTTAGACAATATATATATTTTACTAAAACATTTTTTGCTAAAAAATTCCTTATTGTAATATGCATAGACCTAGATTATTCTTTTACTATTCAGCAATTATTTATCATGTCTTCATTATATATTACGCAACAACCATTTGTCACATACTCAAATGACCTATCAATCACCGTATCCCCTTGTTCCCATTTTACCATCTGTGAAATAGCGTGATGATAATCCGAAGATTAAAATAACAAAGATATGAAAAAACTGAAAATGATGATGATGAAAAAAATAAATAAAAATAAAAATGTAAAAAGTGAAAAAATATGAAAAAATTAAATGTGAAAAAATAAGAAAAAATAATCTTAAATAATAGTATAGAACTAAAAAAATATAAAAAAAATATTAACAATTAATAAAAATTAAAAATAAAAATAAAAACTAAGAAATATAAATGACAAAAAAATGAAAAAAATTATAAAAAAATAAATGAAATAAAATATAAAAATAAAATTATAATAAAAATAAATATAAATATAAATAAAATAAAATAAACTAAAAATAAAATAAAAATAAAAGTAAAAAATAAAAATAAAATAAAAATAAAATAAAATAAAATAAAAATAAAATTTAAAATAAAAAAAAAATGAATGAAAAATAGAAATAAAAAATGATGAATAAAATATTATTATATTTTATATATGAATATGAAATGAAAAAATGAAAAAATGAAAAAATGATGATTGGGTGAATAAAATAAAAAAAATTTAAATATAAAAAAAATTATAAAAATCAGCGTGGAAATGAGAACATGGGGTTACGTTAATAGTCCTCTATGTAACAATTGACATCGAGTTCCACATTCAATCCTTTTTTCCTCATTGTATCTAATTTAAATATCCAGTATGTCTCGTTTTTCGATATTTCTCTTTTTAGATGTGTGTTTCTCCAGCTTTGTTCTACTCTATCAATTCCAAAGAACTTTAAGTGTTTGGGGTCCCTGTTATGGGTTTCCCTAAAGTGCTTGGAGAGACTATGGTATTTATATCCCTTTTTTATATTTCTGATATGTTCTCCTATTCTTGTTGAAAGTGCTCTGGTAGTCCTGCCTACATACTGCAATCCACAGTCACATTCTATTACGTAATTTAGTAATTAAGTAATGGTATATGCTGGTTGCAATAGTTCTTATGCTCCCAACCTTTTTGTTTAGATTACAGATTACCTTCCTAGGAATGGAATTCCCTTTGTTCACAGAAACCCTGTCCTGGGTGGAGGCACTGACAACTTTATTATCAAACCCTTTTTCCCACTTAGTGAAGGGTCTTCCATTATTCACTGGTTTAGCGCAATATCCTGTTTCTGAGGGCCATTTCGCATAACACCCCAAATGAGAGCTGCACATATGTGTTAGAGGGGCCCATTGTTTATCATTTTAATATCATTAGGTTTTAGGCCATCCACCTTTTATCCTAAATGTATTTCTGTTGTGTATTGGAGTTGCAGTCTTTTAGCTGCTAAGCTTTCAGAAAATAAAACAGTACTTATTCTGCTCTGACTAAAGTTGCCTCTCCACCAGAATTTAGAAAAATGTTAACACCATAGGAACCTGGAAAGTGGTATTCTGCTGTACTGTTTCAAGAAGAAAATTGGATAAATATGTCAATGAAAACTTTAGACACGTTATATTTTATTTATAAAGCACTGTATGTGGTATGCAATGTATGGATACTATTTAGATGCATGCACAATATGAGGAAGGAATTTCTCTATAAGAAAATCTTTCTATAAGATTTATTGTAAAAGAAAACATCTCTATCCACTGGGTGGCAATATAACCTCTATTTGCTTTCATTCACTATTCTGTTTAACCAGTAATAGAATAGTCTGCTACTGTCTATGCTCTATATTATACTCTAGCTTTTTTGTTATGCCATACACTTAAAGTTAACGTAACATAGTTTTAACTATGACTTCTATGCACGAAAATTATGTTTCTACTGTTTAAAACAATGCTAGAGTTCCTTTGTTAGAGTAAAAAAATGTAGTAATTCTAGAAAATGCAAAATAGTGAAACAAACTTAAAGTGGTTCTAAAGTCTGCTGTCAGTCAATTCTTGTGAGGAGGGAGTGGGGGGGGGGGGCATGTCCAAGCTGCGGTATGCATGTCTATTGATGCACACAGCCTGGCTCAGGAGTGTTGCCATGCAGGTGCCCCCTCAGTGCATGGCTTGCTGGGGGGGCACTTGTAGGAAGAAGGACCAGAGCCCACCGGTGGGATGACTTTAAAAGAAGATGTAAGGGACCACTCTGTGCAATACCACTGCACAGAGCAGGTAAGTATAACATCGTTCTTTTATTGCAAATTAACATCTATAATTTGCAATCATTTTGAAGGTGATGGGTGGCAGCTAGAAAGCAAAACATTACCAAAAGAGCAAGTATTTTTTAATACATGCTGAAGTCTATTATTTCTTTTAGTCTTATAGTACTGGTGATCATATAAAAGTCCAGAGGACACCTAAACAAGATCAATGCAAGCTACCTTCCCCCACTAACCCTTCAGGGAGAGCCAAGTGCTAAACCTTTACTAGAGAAAAAGGGGTAGTGTGCTGAAAATGGCAGTTTGTTTTCTTTGCTACCATTGTCAGGGTGATGCTGGTCAAACATTTACTTCATTATCTTCTGTTATTTTATAAATAGTAATTAGATATAACGTATGCCTGTTCTGGGGGTGCGCACAGGAAAGCAAAAGTGCAAGCCTCAAAAGCGGATGGCAGCTATATGATATTCCTCCCTCGCATTACAGGAGTGCTGCAGAATTAGATTATTGGCCATGAAGTGACTTTAAACAGGAATTCAGAAGATCCTAGGTGGATGGATGGAGCTGGATGACCATAAAAAGAAGCTGTGATTAGATATTCTGAACACACTGCATGCTGTATTGACAGCTTTGGGGCTGGTGAGTGAGGTATTACTTTCATAAGTGGTGTGAAGGTTTTGTGAGTGGTGGAAAAAAAAAATAGAGACACTTTGAATTAAACATTTATAATAGTAATGTAATAAGGAATGTGGACCATCTTCCATATTTTAACAGTAAATGTAGCATGGGACATTGTGTTGTGTTTTTTTTTTTTTTGCAGCTAAACAATAATTTGGAATTGGAATGCTGCACTGCACCTGCAAGCCAGGTGTTTGGATTGTGGTTGCGGTGCACTGCCTATTAAAATGCACCCTGTCCTGTAAACTTTTCTGCACCACAGTGCAGTGTTTACTAACATGGCCATTGGGGAAGGGGGCTGCCCATGGGGAAGGGCAGGGATTTTTTACTTAGTAAAGCTGGCCATACATGAATCTAATTTTGACCGGTCCAGCAGGAAGGATATAGATGAATGTTTCCTTTTCTACCCCCTTAACTTTCCTACCTGCTGTATCATGTGTTGGATTTATATAAATGGAGTCAAAACATATTCAGCACTCTCTGCCCCCCCCCCCCATGTAATATTATCTTATTCTAAAAAGTGCTAAACAGTGTATATAAATTAAAACAAATCATAATAAGTAATACACCCTTACTTTTAAAGTCCCAAGTAGTGCTTACAGATATGTAATGCAAAAGATGACTTTAATATTCAGCATACAAACATTATCAAACCATATATGTGTATACAATTTGGTCTGTTACTGACCCTACGCAGCTCATCTTGACCTTGACCTACTTACCTGAGGTCTGTTGACCTGATTAGGAAACTGTATTCCACTCTTAATGGGGACCTTGCTGTTCTGTCTAGTTGCTTTGCTTTGTTTGCATGAAGCCTTCTTTAACAAGTTGGTGTCAGTTAACCTTCCAGGATAAAAGAAGTTCTTTGTTATATAATCAATTGATGTATGAAGTTAGAAAAGCCGGAATAAGGAGAGGACAGAGCAGTTAGACCTACATATTAATTTAAGTGGTCAACGGTATATGGAGAGTTGACCCCCACAAAAGGAGTTGGAGACGAAAGATCTTTTCTTGTATATAGTATACTGGATGCTGCACTTTTTGAAGAGTTAAACATATATCAAGGGCACTCAGAATGTCAGGACCAGGCAGATAGTGTCTACATTGGGTGGATGATGTAATCTTTAAACACTTAGAGCTGCACTCGAGGAGAGAAGCAATCTCTAATAGAAAACAAATAAAAGAAAAAAAGGCGCCTCTAAGTGCAGAAATAAAAACTTTTAATATCCCCAAGTAGGATTAAAAACACTTACATGATCAAGAATAGGAAGAAGCATATCATGGATATATGAAGCAGGTTATCCGGCATCAGGAAGTCCCAGTGTATCATAATTTTCCAGGGATAACAATATGCAACAGCAGGAGGTCCCAAGATAACCAGCAGGTGAACACCGCAGGCTCTGGGAAAACTGGTGAAGCAATCGCGTCGTCTGAAAAAATATTTTTTCTGTGCGTACGCATGTATAAGATGCAGTGCATATATTTATGTGCACCTTCTTTTCCTTTTTTTTCTTTCTTTTTTCTCCTTTTTCAATTTTTGCATCTGTGCGTCTGTGGATGTCTCCTATGCGGGCATGTGTGTACACACGCATATATACCTATGATATTTACTCTGTTATCTCCAAATATTGATCCATTGGTCATCTTTCAAACGACTTATTATTATTTTTTTCCCAATTATTTTTTATATTTATGTATAATTTTTTCATATATAATTCAACCCTTTATATATATTTGTTATATATTTTTATATATATATATATATATATATATATATATATATATATATATATATATATATATATATATGTATTTTTTAATATATATATCTATAGAAATCATTTTTTTTTTGGCTGGAGCTACACTTAAAAAATTTACCTGTTCCGACTTACAAACAGATTCAACTTAAGAACAAACCTACAGACCCTATCTTGTTCGTAACCCGGGGACCGCCTGTATGTGAATTTCCAGGTTTATGTGGATTCCACGCAAATGGGGATTTTTGATTAATAGTCTGGTAAGAATATTTTCAGTGTCGTAGATTCTTGCAGCTTGTGCTAAGCCAAGAGGTCTGCTGTTGCTGCGCCTTGAGTTTAGCAGATTCTTTCACAATCACCACTTGGGAGTTTCTGAGATTTTTTGGGGCATTCATGTTATCATACCCCCCTTTCTTGTTCTGCCCATTTGTCATATTATTCCTAGTATTAACATTAGGAGTTTTACCCCGAGCTCCTTTATCGTGGATTCTGCCTCTTACGATGCTAAAGGTTATGACTCCTGGAATCATATTTAACAAATGGTCAGGCAGATTTGCAGTGTTGCTACCACACCCAAAAAACACTCATGAGTGTTGTTTGGAAAGACTCCTTCTCATCCTTCTGGTTTGCCCCTTTTAAACTAGTGTTAAATATCACCTCACCCTCTCCTTTAGAAGGTCTCAGGGTTGCTTCCCTTCTTAATCAGTGGATATGGCTGGTGACAGATTGCGCCGCAGCACTGCCCATTCCTGGAGAACATAATATGACGACCACCCGGAAAGATGAATGTCCCGCCCGGCCATCATTTGACTATAGGCTGGGGGGGAAGTACAAACATCTTTTTTTAGTTTTAGTTTTCTTTCATGTTGGGTATCAATATTGAATCATATAAAAGAGTGTTCCTCTGTATTACTTGGTTACAACCAATAAACTGAAGGACCATCCTTGCACCTGCATGATGCTGTGTAAAAATACTGTTTTAAATTTCAAACCATAAGACTTTCTTTGTTTAGTCTTTAGTAGTCCACTCCTGCTATTCCTGGCCCAGGCAAGCCTCTATCTCCAGTTTTGGCACTTTAGCAATGACTTTCTTACTGCCACTGACCTGTGAAACCTGGGTCTTCTCTTATTTGTTAAAAGTGGCACTTGCTTACTCTGACCCCTGTTAAGTTGAGCTTAAAGCTGTTTTCATGTGAGGAATCTATCACACAAGCTGTTCTCTCCCAGAAACTTGTCTTCAGATTCTGTTGCTTTGAGACCGCCAGACCTATTCCTGGTAAGGTTTTCTTCAGTTTTCAAGTGGCTTTTAATGGTTTGGAAACCTTTAGCTTAACCTCCCTAGCGGTAATCCCAAGTGTGGCTCGGGGTGAATTTTCATTACCAAAAGCGGTAACCCCGAGCCACATTCGGGATTGCATCGCAGGATCCCGGCAAAGTTACTTACCTTGTCCCCATGGTCCTATGATCTCTCTGTGCTGTGTGCGCGAGCCGTGTCCCCGGCTCGATCTAGCACAGTGCCAGGCTCCGTTCCCTGCGAGTGTCACACGGGGACGGAGCCAGGCGCCAAAGTCAAAAGGTAAAAAACACATATCACATACAGTACGCTGTAATCTTTCCGATTATATTACTGTATCAAATTATTTCCCCTCCGTTTTGTCCCTAGTGCTTTGTCCAGTGCCCTGCAAGCAGTTTTATATTATATATACTGTTCTTTCTGCCTGGAAACTTGAGAATGTCCATAGCAAACAAAAAGTGTCCCTTTACGTCAAAAGCTGTTCTAGACCAACTAGAAAACAGCAATAGTAAATTAGAATCACTTGCAGAATTGAGCGATAATGATTTGTTGGGAAATTCCTCATCAAACACTGAAAGTAATGACAGTGACAATTCTGCAAGTGAGCCAATATCAGTGTTTTTGATTTAATTACATTATTGAATACATTTTGTTATTATTATATTATTATTTGTTATAATTATTTATAGTTATTTATTATATTATAATTTATGATTTTGTGTTTCAAACTTTATCATACCCGGGATTTCTACTAGACTCTTGTTTGGACAGATTTAAGTAAGTTATTCCTAAGAATTACAGGCCTACAATATAAAACGCCAATTTTCCATGCAAAAAAAATTACCGATTTGAGCATCAAAAATCTGACATAATCATACCGCCAGGGAGGTTAAGCTAATTGTGGACTATTTTTCAGTTTTTGTTAACCTAATTTTTTTAATTAACCTCTGGCAGTTCACAGTTTACATTTGCACCATTCAGGTTATTCACTGGTATTGAATTGCTTTAATAATAATAAAAAAAAAAAAATGAAAATGGGTCAGTTTAAAAGCTTTATTGACCCAAAACAATAGGTTAGGTATTTTATTAGGTATTTTATGAGAATACATATTAAATGTATATTAAACATGAGTAATGTACAAGAAAAGATTTCTCCTGTAGATCAGTCCAGTTCTTATAGGAAACACTTTTTATTGGATGAAGCGTTCCTGTCCCATTTACACCACTGCACTGTGATAACGCAGACGTTATTGCAAAGAATGGCAATGCACCTTATGTTGGTGTGCTGTGCCAATTATTGTGAATTACACTCCAATGCACCAACATAAAACACATGTGCTGCTGCAATGCAGTGCAGCACAACACATGTTGTCCTGTGTGTTGTGCTGTGATAAAATGCAGCCGCCTTCATTTTAGCATGCATTGCTGTGTGTTTTGGCTGTTTAACACATGCAACATAATGCACATTAGCACATGACAATGCAGGCATTATTAGAGTGAGCCCTAACAATACCCTTAAGACCACTTTTCTGCCAGTGCTGAAACATGAACATTGAGTTCCAGAAGTTTTAGAAGACAAGCCATATAAAGAATTCTCAAGAGGCAATTGTGTACTTTCTAGCACGTGCTGAAAAGAAAACCTTGACTTTACATTCATGCTCATTACTTTTTCTTCAAAGATTAAAAGTATACTCCAACAAAAATTTAAATGACACCTAGAGGGAACCTAGCCTACCCACTCAGAGCTTCTGTTTCATATCTTATTCAGGCACAATTCTAAAGGTAACAGTTAATCCCACTCCCTTTTGTCAATAATCTGGGAGTCCACTTTTGCTTTCTTAAATGCTACACACAAGGAAAATTCCTAAATACTTCTAAAGGCTGCTTCTTGTCTCTCATTTACACATGTCAGAACTGAGACATGTCAGTGAGCCATGAGCCAGATTAAGTAGGTGAGGTGGTGGACAGCAGGACCACAAAAAAAGGTGAGTGACTCTGACTCCCTGACTCTGCCAAAGTAACATCCTGTTCATCACAGTAATCATGTAAAACAGGTAACTTCGAAAGATTTGTTCATTTATCAGGGGTTTATGACTATGGACTAGAAAAGAAGGTCTGAGGAAAAAGTTTTTAGCATACTGCAACCACAGCAGACTTTATGTGGCGCTCAAAATGAGAATTTCAAGATTCCCAAACTTTTTTCCTAGACCTCTCTCCCCTGTCCAGCAAAGTCAAGCCCTAAAGAGTGCCTCTTCGAAACCACAAAGGCATTGCTTTTAGGCAATTACTGTGATGAATACATTTTATTTGGACTGTTAACAATATCTTGGTGCTCTCTTCATCTACAAACTCTAATTAGCCAGATTAAAAATGCCTTGGAAGTCTCAAAGTGCACAAAAGAGTACCTGCAAAGTGCAGGTACCTGCAAAGCGCAAACCAACCTACCCCACCTGTAAATAGTTGTTTGGAATCTGGCTGAAGGGGACTACACAGGACTTGGAAGAAAAAGGTGAACTTCAGGCAAACAGCTAAATACACACTTTGAGGACACATATGGAGAATAGTCTTAGCTTTTAAAAGTATATTAATTCTGCTCCAAAAATGTGCATGCATGCCTTCCATAACGGATAGCACACTTAGAGGTCACTTTTCTTCATTGTAGTTGAGTAATAAGTATAGCTCACTAACCCTCTCCTTACTACCAATTGGACAATTAAAACAGCCATACTTATAATCAGAAAAATACCAAGAAACAAAATTGGAAGTTTTGAGGTGCAAAAAATCAAGTCAAATTGATATTACGAATTTCATAATTTTATTTGAACAAACATGGTTAAAAAATTAATAAAGTTTAAAACCAGAACATGAAAAGTTATGCGGTCACAATACAAAAGTTGGTTGCCTCTACATGTTTTGCTATAATCATGGCTTCTTCTAGAGCTTTTGTAGGACCTTTATACAATGTCACCCAAACGTGATCAAGGTTCCAAAGGACCCTCGAGGTCCGCCAAGTGGTCCAAAAAGATATCAGTGTGCCATAAAGGGGGACATTAGCCCTAAATTGACACCATGTTATGTATTCCTTTCCTTAGTATCAATGTGATATCATTGAACCAGGGAAGATATTATTCATCTATCCCAAGGGAGAATCCCTTTTCATCTTGAATTTGAAATCCTGCAGGTACCATACCGGGCGATTGGCAGCAAATGATGAAATTTCTAATATCAATTTATTTTTTGCACCTCAAAACTCCCAATTTTCTTTCTTGGTATTTTTCTGAATATATTTAGGGGAGGTGGTGCTTGTAGAGATCTCTCTGGTACCAATTTCTTTTTTGTTTTTACCATACTTATAATGTCCCCAGTCAACTCACTTGTTAAACTGACAGCAATGTCATTTTGTGCAGAGGGAAGCTAAATGAACACATATTCTGTTACTTGCTGCGTATTATATACATTTTTAATGGAATGATTACAATTATTGGTGGTCTGTGTTAGTCTGGATTTCGGCTTTAAGGTAAAGTGACTGAACATTCCAATTTTAGCACAGTTGCAATGTTTTTGGAAAATATTTGTAGCTTACTTGGTGCCTGGAATAACTTTTTGACAATTTTACAATTTACATAAATAACACACTATGCTCAAATAAACAGCAGTATGTGTTTTGTTCAAATAATTGGTACCAGATCCATGTGGCTATTCCTTCTAGAGGCGAAACCAGAAAAGAACTTGTATATGTAACAAGTTCTGCCTGCCATTTTTATTAAAAGACTTTGCCTAGATGTGTATGCTAAGTTTAAAAATGCTCAAACAAGTGTAGCAATCAAGGACTGTTTATTGAAAATGTAAAATTCAGCTCCATGACCCTATACTTTAAAAACTAAAAACGAGTAACCACTGGCTTTGTTTATATTTAAGGTAACCCAATGATAAATGCTCCTTCCCATAGTTGGATCTATTACCACGCTTTGTACTGTTTCCACCCATTGTGGGTGTTTTCATTATTCCTATCCCATTCTCCCATGGGAGAAAATACCTCTTTGTAATGACTGCTGCAGGTGTGCAGAACTAGTAACTCAAGCGCACAGCTTTTGCAAGAAGAGTCTCTGAAAAATGAAATGTTATGTGGTTTTACTCTCCAAAATCTGCTAAATACAAAATACAAATATACAAAAATACAAATAAAATACAAATACAATACAAAGCAAAATATAACAGGTAGTATATTATTTGTAAGAGAAAATCTGACCTTCAAAATATTGTCCCTTTCTACTTTAACCTTTAATTCTCCAAAACATCAGCTAACAAATATCTACTAGTCTAGTCCTCCATAGGATTGGACAAATCCTTTCTAGCCTATCCATAGCTTGGACGGTTATACAGTAGAATATAGTTGCATATTTTCTAATCTGGCATTTGTCTCTGTGTTCTGGAAGAAATTGCAAACCAAACGTTATTTAATCTTCTTAGATTTAAGCTGAATTTTACGCATATCTAAAAGAGGCTTATCCTTTTCTTTTTTTTTTCCTGAATCCTGACTCACATTTATCTGTTTAACAGTTATCAAGTTTTACTCAGTGCTGAACACTATTTGTCAAGTAAATCTACAATTTAGGAGTTGGAGAATTTGTAATATACATTTATTTCTGTTCAAAATCCTCTTACATTAAAATAGTTAATTTTAGGACAAAATTAAATAAACACACTTTATGCCATCAGAATAATGATTTGTTTTTAATATGGAATGTTCCAGCGTACAAGCTTGCAACAGACAAACTGTTTCAAAATCAAATCGACAGCTGTTTTTTTTTTCCATACTTCTGGCTGTACAGCTGGCAACTGACACAATTAGGTGGAAAATGTTTGTTAAGGTATGCAATTTAATTTACTGCAATAAACATTTTATTATTGTAGTAGTAAAAAAAAGTGCTTGAAAAATAACAATTTCCTAAAATGTTCATTGTTAAATATTTAAACAAAATAAATACAGTTGAATATTTAGATTTTTTTTCTTTTTTTTTTTTTCTGATATTGGGCATCTGTGAATATGACTGAATTCACTGGAACTGGACCCTTTTTTTATCAAATAAACTGCATGCTGACAGAGGTCTAAAAAAAGGTCTATATACTAAGGTTTACAAACCCAGTTTTACTGCGATTAAAAACAAAACAATACCCATGCTTAGTCTAAATTATAATACAGAGTTTACTTCCTACTTTTCCAATTGATCCTTAATTGTTTATTCTAATGGCTCTACTTTTTTTGTACCTCTAGAAGTTGGCAGCTACAAGGTCAGTACTAGGTTCTCCACTATTTTCTTTTTACACTGCTTGTCTGGGAATAAGATAGTTAGGAGCCTTAGCTTTTGATTTTATGCTCCATTACACATGTCTGCACATAATCTTCCATCTAATAATTACATATGGGCCTCACTTTCCAAAAGAAAATGCATAAAAACTAGGTGAAACCTCTATGAAATGCTTTTGTTACAGTAAGTAAGATCCCCTTAATTTATCTGCTAAAGAATACACTTATGCGGCGTACACACGGTCGGAATTTCCGATGGAAACAGTCTGATGGGAGCTTTTCATCGGATTTTCCGACCGTGTGTATAGTCAACGGTCTTTTTCTGTCGGAATTTCCGACAGACTTTGAATTGAGAACCTGTTCTCAATTTTTCCAACAGAAAACCTTTCTATCGGATTTTCCGATCGTGTGTAGGCAATTCCGACACGCAAAATTCCGACGCATGCTCGGAAACAATTCGACGCATGCTCGGAAGCATTAAACTTCCCTTTTATAGTGCTGTCGAACGTGTTTTATGCGCTGTGTTATTGACCGTCGGAATTTGGTGTGATCGTGTGTAGGCAACACAGCTTGAGCAGAATTCCGTCGAAATTCCGTTGGAAAAACCATCAGAGTTTTTTCCGATGAGAATTCCGATCGTGTGTACAAGGCATTATGCTCAGTACATATCCTGCAGTCCCCTTTTCTTTATCATCCATTGAAGGAATTGTAAAAATTCTTAAACAGTTGGGTTATACCGCTGTCTACAGGGGTAAGACACTGGCATACAAAAAAAATGCAAGGCCCCAACTGGTTTTGCTAGTGTCCCAAGTGGCTGGATGCCCTTTCTTCAGCTCTGCTTAAAAAAGTATAACTACTATTATTGGCCTTTTTAATCTTATTTTTTCATTGTAGTTTTTCTTCAGTCAAAATACTCAATATAATGTAAAAATTGTTTTCTTTGGTGACTTCTAAAATCATCAATCATTGTAAGCTTGGTAACAGCTATGGAGGCTGTACCTGGAGCACACTTGAATGAAGACTGAGGAGCTAGCCAGGAATATGTCCTTTGTACACAGCCGCAGCCTCAGGTGTGATCTAGTCTCTGAAGACTCAAGTAGTGAGTAGGTCTCTAAAAATGTTGAGGGTAGCCTAAAATGTGACCACCAAGCACTGGGTTCTGCATTTTGGTGCTTTTCAGACCACTCTGTACTGTGTTAGCTACAGAGCGCTCTCCAGGTTAAGAATCATGGTACAGCCTCTGGTGTGACCCAGCCTCTAAGCACTCAGTGAATAAGGCCAGCGAAGCTGAAGTGCCAAAAGCTATGTCATAATTGATACAGTAAGGCTCTATTTTAAATCTACCACCACTACTATCTTACAGCATTGATGTCAGGAGAATTAATAGACCAGACTGTGTGGACTGCACAGAGATAACCAAAAATAGTGCACAACCAACCCAACAGACCCACCAACAACAACAGTATATACAGCAAGGGGCAGTACCAGAAACACAGATGTCAACCAGGCCAGGGCCATACACAGATCAGCAGAATGACAAGAGATGTTCCAGAGACATAAAGGTTAGCCAGGCCAAGGTCATATACCGGGAGATCAGTGGAAGAGGGACTGGACACAAACAGGACAAGGAGGGAATGGATCAGGATGGAGGTTAAAAGTAAGGGTACAGGAACACAGGATCAGGATGGGATCGGGTACAGGCTCAGGTTACAAGGCTCTGGTTACAAGGCTCAGTACGCAGGTACAGGTCAGGGCACGAGGAAGATACCAAGGCAAACATGTTAGTGTTTGCCGGGTATTTATACACCTGTAATTGATCTCAAGTGACACCTGTTTGCTCCACACTGCCAGGATCCATCCACTGGTGGACGCCAGTACTGCGGCCCAAAGATGACATAACACCAGCAGGGAAAGTCTCTCCTGATAGTTACAAACTGCCAGGAGACACCTGCTGGTGGACCACAGTACTGCATGCCAAATGATGGATCTTACCAGCGGACGGATCCTTTCCTGACAGGCTAAGGCAAAACTGAGTGCTAAAGTCATCGGCTAGGTAGACTGTTCTTTCTCACAACAGCCTAGAGAAAGCATGATTCCAATGCTGCTCCTGAAGCACCTAATTGACTATGCAGACTCTGGTCTCATTCGACTGTATGCCTACAATGACTTTGTCAACTCTGGCCACCTGAGACTATCATCAGCACCAGCTTCTTTGTGAGTATACAAGGGCTTGCCTCAAAGACATACAGAGGACAGCCCCACTGTAACAAATGACATCGAACTATACTATTCTACTGCTTCTAAGGGTGATTTCTCTGAATGCCTAGAAGGATATCAGGACACCTAATATTATGTAGATACCAGGACCCCTAATATTATAAGGTCATTCTTATCAGAGTCCTTTTATGTCTTCAGACTGTTTGTCAGTTAGCAAGCAATTAATAGAGCAAATTGGTTGCTGAGGCTCTAAGCATGCTCAAATCTTAGTGTGCCTGAGGACCCTAGCACCCTCTCTAATTTAGATTCACTAACAGCCTGCTCCTGAAGAAAATGTATTTAACAAAACAACATATGACAGGTTTACATAGAATGGTTTCCAACGTGATTGATGCTTTCACCTTGTATTTTAAGGATCAGCCTGCTATTTCAGGCCTAGAGTCTTTTAGAGCTCTTACGACTGCAAATACCTTTCCAATACACTTAGTAATTATTATTCAATCTTATTTTATTGTACATTAATTATACAAACTGAAACATTTTTAACCGTTACATAATCACTCAAAAGTTGAGTTGAATAAATAGCCCAACATGTTCCTTTTAATTTTCTTCACACATATCTAACGGTACTACATTTGACTAACATTACTACACTAAACATGACATTACAGGTAATAAACCAACACACACAACAACAAAAAAAACAAAAAAAAAAAAAAAAGAAAAAAAGAAAAAAGAAAAAGAGGAGGGGGGGAAAAAAAAAAAAAAAAAAAAGAAGTTCCACAAGTTTACTCATAAACATTCCCTCTCTCCCCGCACCCCCCTCTCCCCCCGGTCGCCCCCCTCCTCTCCTTCCTAGCGCCAGAGCTCTAGCACCTCTTGCCTCAATCCATATCATACAATTTAGTATCTTTATGTTTCTCTGTGAGTCCTCCATGGGGCCCATATCCGCAAACATTCCTCCTGTGTGTCTAATTCATAAGCTAAAAGTCTTTCTAATCTTTCTATATTGTCCATTTCTATAGCCCATTCCGTTATTAGCGGGGGCTGAGTTGATCGCCAGTGCCTCGGTATCACCAGTCTTGCTGCTGTCAACCAGTGACAAAGAAGGCTTTTTTTTATGTTTTTATATGTACCTGGTAAGATAGAGAGGAGCGTGACTTGGGGCGTATTGAGTATTACCTCCCCTGTAATTATAGTATACATTTGTGTAACCTCTTCCTAAAAACGATAAATTTGGGGGCATTCCCACCATATATGGAGTAGTGAACCCCTATCCCTATGGCAGCGCCAGCAAATGTCTGATTTATCTGGGTATATACGCTGTAGTGCTACTGGACTCCAATACCACCTTGAAAGAAGCTTATAACTTGTTTCCTGTGCTTTAACTGCTGTTGATAAACTGTGGGTTAAATTAAATTACTTCTCCCATTCTTCAGCCTCAATTTGAACATTGATCTCTTTCACCCACTTATTTATAAATTCCGGTGTCTCAGAGTAGTATTTTGTGGTAAGTATCTTATATATCATTAAAAGCACATGTTTTGGTTTGGATTCTTGTAGCAGGATACTTTCAACCTTGGTTAGCTCTCTATATAGAGATCTGTTAAATGGAATAGAGGACCAAAATGACATTAATTGCCAGTATTCCAATCTTTGTATACATGATGGTTGTTGCATAGGAAATAAATTCTGTAAAGGGGGGATTCTTCCTTGATAGAGAATCTGACCCAGTCTAGGATGGGACTCTTTGTTCCAGATTAAAAAATGTGTACGATTTACTGCCGGCGGGAAGTGGGGATTGCCAAATAACGGGGTCATTGGTCCATCTAGTGAGGACAGTTCTAGCTGTACCACTGTTTTTGCCCAAATTTTTAATAAGTTAGATGTAAGGGGGGGTATATTTTTTTGTACCTCCCGACCAATATCTCTAGTAGATAAATCCAGCCAAGGTAACACCTTAAGGTCCACTTGGTTCAGCCCTTCCTCTATTGATACCCATTGTTTAGTTTTGGAGTGATGGAACCAGTTCACTAGTCTAGTCAAAACTGCCGAGGCGTAGTAATAGTACAAGTCAGGGGCTCCCACTCCTCCCCTACTTTTTGGGGCTAATAATAGTTTCTTGTGTAATCTAGGCTTCTTGTATCCCCAGATAAATTTTAGAAAAACTGTTTGTAGCTTTGAGAAAAAAGATCTAGGGATGGACACCGGGATAGTTTGAAAAAGATATAAAAAACGCGGTATTATATCCATTTTTAGTATATTAATCCTCCCAAACCATGAGTGTTGTCTTGCGTCATATTTTTTCAAGTCTAGTAAAGTACGTTGCAGGAGGGGAATATAATTCATTTGATATAAATGAGAAGGGTCTGAGGGAATCTTAATACCTAAATATTTTAGAGCTGATGAACAAATTTTTAACGAAAAATTGTTTCTTATAGCTGTAATTTGTTTTGTATTAAGTGATATATTAAGTATTTCAGATTTCTCAATGTTTACTTTAAAATTACTCAAAGTTCCAAAACGCTGAAATTCAGATATTATAGAAGGTAATGTAATATGAGGGTTAGTAACATAGAGTAATAGATCATCAGCAAATAGGGCTAACTTTACTTCTTTTTGCTTTATTTTTATGCCGGTTATGAGTAGGTTTTGTCTAATTGCTGTTGCCAAGTGTTCCATTACTATAACATAAAGTAAAGGAGAAAGTGGGCATCCCTGGCGTGTGCCATTTTGTATACTAAAACTTGGTGTCAGTGATCCATTAATCTTTATCCTAGCAGCTGGACTTGTATAAAGCGCCATAATTTTATTAAATAAATTGACCCCCAAACCTGTTTGTATTAGAGCTTGTTTGAGAAAAGGCCATCCTACCCGGTCAAATGCCTTTTCTGCATCGACTGAGAAAAGGCATGTGGGTATTTTAGCTGTTTTGGCGTGATTCATTAGTAAGAAGGTTTTAATCGTGTTATCGCGTGCTTCTCTTTCTTGGACAAATCCTACCTGGTCTGTATGTACTAGACCAGGCAGGAGAGGTTGAAGACGAAGCGCTATCATTTTGGCATAGATTTTTATATCTACCCCAATCAAAGATATCGGTCGATAACTCGAACATAGTCTTGGGTCTTTATCTGGTTTTGGAATTAAAGTTATATGCGATTCTAAGGACTGTAATGGGAATTGGTTGTTGGGGGAGATAGAGTTAAATACCTGAAGCATAAATGGGGACAGCTGTTCTTTATAAGTTTTATAAAATTTTGGGGTGAAACCATCCGGACCAGGGCTTTTATCTGTTGGTATATTAATAATTACATCTAGTAGTTCCTTTTGTGAGAAAGGTAAATCCAGAGAGGCCTTATTAGCATCATCAATTTTTGGTATTGCATTTTCTCGTACATAACTTTCAATGTCGTTCTCTTCTAAAGAGGATGGAATAGGCAAATTATATAAAGCCGAAAAATATTCCTTAAATGTTTGTTGAAGAGTTAATGGGTCTGATATAAGCTCTCCCGATGTTTTTTTTATACAAGGAATAAAAGCTTGGGAAGGTCGTGGATGCAATTTATTGGCTAAAAGTCTCCCACATTTATTCTCGTGTCTGTACCTCCCCAAGGCTCGTCTTTGTTGATACGAACTATGATATGTATCATACATCTGTAGTAAGGATGCCCTTGTATGAGTTATATCAGCTAATAATTCTGCCGATGGATGGGTTTTGTGTTGAGTTTCTAGTGAACTGAGTTTTGACATAGTTATTTCAATATTTTTGGCCTTTTCCTTCTTGATACGTGAACCATGTTGGATAAACACCCCCCGCAGTACCGCTTTGAGAGCTTCCCATTTTATTGGGAGTGCGGTTTTGTCTTGTTCATGATCTATAGTAAAGTTCTCAATTGCGGCTAGAATTGCCCTATGACAAATTTGATCTGTCATGAGTTTATCATTCAGGCGCCAGGACCAATTTGTCCCTTGCGTCTGGGGGGGGGGGGGTTATTGTTAAGAATACTGGGGAGTGGTCGGACCAAATAAGTGATCCTATTTCCATCTGTGGGTACCATTCTAGTAAATTAGGACCTGTTAGAAAATAATCTAGCCTGCTATATGTTTTATGAGCTAAGGAAAAATAGGTATAGTTACGATCATTAGGGTTTAGTATCCGCCATATGTCAATTAGCCTATGTTCAAAAAGTTTTTTCTTAAGTGCTCTCAATCGAGGGTATGATGTGTTTGATCTTTGTGCTGAGGTATCTAGTGTAGGATCTAGAGCAAGGTTAAAATCTCCCCCTACAAGAACAATACCTTCTGCAAAATCCTCTAAAAAGTTAAGGTACCTCGAAATTGTTGTAGTTTGGGCTTGGTTTGGGATATAGAAATTTGCAATTGTGAAAGTTTTATTCCATACTTTGACTTTTATAAAGAGATATCTACCATTTCTATCCGCTTTATGATTCAAATAATGTATCGGCAGATGTTTATGGAAAGCAATGGATACCCCTCTTGCTTTAGAGCCCATCATAGTGCTATGGAACCATTGAGAATAATGTTTACGTGAACACACTGGAATGCTGTCTGAGCGGAAATGAGTCTCCTGGAGCAATATCACGTCTACCTTTGCTTTATGCATACTATAAAGAATTTGACCTCTTTTTGATTTGTTATTTAATCCTTTAGCATTATAGGTACAGAGCTTCAACGCAACTGAAGAGGATAGATTCACTGCCATAATATAAGGAAGGTAAACCTAAGGGAGGAGGGAGGGAGAGAAAAAAAAAAAAAAAAAAAAAAAAACACACTTAGTAATTAAAACAATCCTCTATGAGCACTGGAAACAATCTATGTTAATTTGCACTCCTTCTGCCAATGTGGCAACTTATTGCTAAGTGGTCCCTGCCCAACACAAATATTCCAGTCATACACCTGAATAAGAATACTGCTAAACAGGTTGACGGGTTGTTAGGGATTTCACTAAAGGACAGTCTGACTCCTGACTTAAGTCTCAGTTTGAGTTAACTGTGAGACTCTCTGTCTCCTGTTGGCAGTGACTATTATTTATGAAACAATAGGATACCTTCACGAAGAGATGCACACTTCTCAGGGCCCTGGCAGAAGTGAGCAATGGCCGAGGAAAGCTCAGCAGAAGAGAAGCCAAACATTATGGATCTGGTGGAGCACATGATAAACTTATCAACAGCCTCATTTGTCTTAGCAGCTAATGCATTTTCATGTTTGGCTTGTGACATTTGTTTTTATCTGGATTTTCTGCCTTATTTCTGGTGCATACCCTGCTTGTGGCACATGTTTGTTCTGCATTAGATGGCTCATTTCTGCATGCTTAGACAGACCCCTTTTAGCTGTACACTTCTGCTGTGTTCCTCACTGCTTGCTGCACACATGTTTTTGCTTGTTTGGCTAAAAATACCCAGTGTTATGGGCCGTACACACGAAAGGATTTTCTGACACCAAATGTTCGATGTGAGCTTGTTGGAAATTCCGACCGTGTGTATGCTCCATCGGACATTTGCTGTCTGAATTTCTGACAACAACTGTTTGAGAGCAGGTTCTCAAATTTTCCGACAAGAAGGCTTGTTGTCGGAAACTCTGAGTGTGTGTACACAATTCCGACGCACAAAAGTCCACGAATGCTCGGAATCAAGCAGAAGAGCTGCACTGGCTATTGAACATAATTTTTCTCGGCTCGTCGTACGTGTTGTATGTCACCACGTCACCACGTTCTTTACGTTCGGCATTTCCGACATTTGTGTGACCGTGTGTATGCAAAACAAGTTTGAGACAACATCCGTCGGAAAAAAATCCACGGTTTGGTTTTCGGAATGTCCGATTGTGTGTACATAGCATAAATGTTCAGCCTTTCTTTCTCATTTGTTTGGACTTTTCTTGTTAAGGTATTTACTCCTGTCCAAACAAACCTACTTCATATTTCTCATCTAACTGTGCACAACTTTGTGATTCACTTGTAGTTAAAAAAAAAAAACACAGGAAGTATGGGCTTGGTAAAACCAGCAAAGTTTATGTTAAACAATAGGTGGTATTTTTACATGAGAAATGTAAAAGTAATTAATCAGCAACTTAAAAGCATCTTTGTGTTTTTCATAGTGCCTCAAAAATAATGTTGTCCTAGAAGAAAGCCATCATGCAATCCACAGGTCACCCAGCAAGTCTTGCTCACCTGGAAGGAACAAAAGCAAGGTTAGTCTAAACCTTTGAGCATGTTAAAGTCAAACAAGTAAACCGTGTTCTTAATGTCCTGCATGGGCAATTCGTTTTGGTCCAAATCTAAATTCGGACAAATTTTTGGTTATTCGGAATTTGCAGTGCATCCGAATTTCCGAATAACAATGAATTTTGTTAAAATTTGTTTTGGTTTTCTTTAGTTTATTCATTTTCTAACTAATTCCAAATTTTCAGAATGTTTTGAATTTAAAATTTATCGACCAATCCCAATTCTGTGTGAAGAATAGCTGGTTGTTAAGGCGTGGGCCGCCACATCCTCAACAACCGATGATTAATCAGCTGTCAGCAGGTTTTCCCACTGACAGCTTAATGTAAACAATGCCTGCAAGAATGCCTGCAATGAAAAATAAAGAAAAAAAAAACAGTGTGGGGCCCCTCCCATCCATGTCAGGCCCTTCAGGTCTGGTATGGATTTTAAGGGGAACCGCACGCCACAAAAAAAAAAATGGCATGGAACCTCCCCCAAAATGCATACCAGACCCTTATCTGAGCATACAGCCCGGCGGTTCAGGGTCAGGACAAAGGAACACCCCCCATCTTGAACCATACCGGGCCACATGCCCTAAACATGGGGGAGTGTTTTGGGGTGGGGGGGCAAGGGCCTCTTCCCCACAACCCTGGCAGGTGGTTGTGGGGGTCTGAGAGTGGGGGGCTTATTGGGACCTGGATCCGGCCCCCCCCTTAATGAATGAGTATATAAGAAGGGGGAGGTCGGGAGATTTACGTGACTCTGGAGGGGGACAGTCCGGTTTGATTGGTCCACATTCCATTTCCCCTTTCCACCATCCTCCCACCATCGTGTCAGTAAAATGTCTGGACTTGTAGAGCCCCGTCCTTTCTCCATATGGCCTTTAACCCAATTTGGATCATTTAAGGTAAACACTTGGTAATTACTTTTCTACCAGGGTCATGGCCATTGTTTGGCTTTAGATTATCTCATTGACTTACAGTGTCATAGATATATAGCATTCTCTACTTTGTACACCCTAGAAGTCCAAGTTATGTATGGGGGATGGCTTGTGTTTCCCTGAGTTCTGACTGCCTCTCCTTCTCAGCTCCCGGGTAGGGCTCATTGATTGACCCCTGGCATGTAGTATTACACGGTTCCAGCTGTGGCTTTATGTGAGTACAATTTGGCATGGCCATCCATCTTATATCTATTTTTTTACTAATGACACTAATCAGACTATATGGGTTACCCACATTTTTTTATAGAACATGGATGCACCTGGCTCCTGACGAATGGATAGAAGTCCATGAAACACGTAGGGCCTACCTCGATGCATCCAACACACATTTATCGATTTTAGATGATTCTATCTTGTATTTTTCAAGCTGCAATGGTGTACTCTGGTATATGGAGGATTAGGATACACTACTTTTATTTATCTGTTCATGCCACTTTGTCATACGTTGTTCAGTACAGACCTGAAGCGATAACTTTTTATAATTTTATGTATGCTGTAATGTTTTCTATGCCATGTTGATCATTGGAATTTGATTGGTCCCATCATGCACGCCTCATCTAAATTTGCTACCTCCCCCCTCTTATATACGCATTAGGGATGGGGGCGTGAACTTTTCCTCACATTCCATTTAAAGTCCCAAGCTTGTCTTTCCCCCATTTTTTGCTTAATGAATGAAAATAAATAAGAAAAAAATAGACAGTTTTTGACAATTCCTTTATTGTAAAAAACAAAAAACAATGTCCCCCTAAGTAAATCCAATGCCAATCACAATAAATTCCTCTGCCGACCCCACGCTCCTTAGTTATTTAAAAACAGCGCAGACCCCTCTCTCTCTTTTTTTTTTTTTTTGGCTTGGTGGCAGCGTTCATCATGATTGACGCTGGATTTACTTCATAACAAAGGAATTGTCTGTTTTTATTTATTTTTGACACTTTTTTTGGTGAATGAGTACAATACACCCCATACTCATTCACATAGTGGGAGGGGTGGGATCTGGGGCTTAAGATAAGCCACCCACTCACAGACCCCAACAACCACCGACCAGGGTTGTATGGAAGAGACCCTTGTCCTCATCAACATAGGGTCAAGGTGCTTTGGGGGCAGAGCCACTCTACTCCAAATCACTCCCCCCATGTTGAGGGCATGTAGCCAGGTATGATTCAGGATGGGGGGGGCATTTCCTGACCTGCTGGGCTGCATGCCCAGATAAGGGCCTGGTATGGATTTTGGGGGAGACTCCACGCTATTTTTTTTTACATTTTAACCCAAAGGGCCTGGTATGGATGGGGGGGGGGGGGGACGCTGTTTTTTTTTCTTTTTTTTTCATTGTCAGCATTTTTTGTTTACATTCGGCTGTTAGTGGGGAATCTGGCCCACTCCTTAACAACCAGCTATTCTTCACACAGAATTCAGATCGGTCAATACATTTTCGACTGATTCGAATTTGAATCATTCAGAAAATGTTTAATTCATGAACAAAACTAAACAAGACTAAACCGAAACAAATCCACAAAATGAAATTAGTAACATAACAAATTTATCCATTAATAAACACATTTTTTCATTCTGCACATGTCTATCTAGTCCTGTAAATCTCTCAGCAGATTTGTCATTCGCAAGTTTCCACCATCTTGACAAGTGAAAAAGAAGATGAGTCTCAAAGGCCAACTATTCAAGAGAGAAGTAAACGCCATTTAACTCTGAACCAAGTTAACTACTTAGCTAACAGTACAGAAGTGGATGAGGAAGATGCTGACCAAACTTACATGCCCTGTGTGGAGGAACCCTCAACTGACAAGCAGGCCACAAGCCCCAAACATGGGGGAGTGTTTTGGGGGTGGGGGGGCAAGGGCCTCTTCCCCACAACCCTGGCAGGTGGTTGTGGGGGTCTGAGAGTGGGGGGCTTATTGGGACCTGGATCCGGCCCCCCCCCCATATGGCCTTTAACCCAATTTGGATCATTTAAGGTAAACACTTGGTAATTACTTTTCTACCAGGGTCATGGCCATTGTTTGGCTTTAGATTATCTCATTGACTTACAGTGTCATAGATATATAGCATTCTCTACTTTGTACACCCTAGAAGTCCAAGTTATGTATGGGGGATGGCTTGTGTTTCCCTGAGTTCTGACTGCCTCTCCTTCTCAGCTCCCGGGTAGGGCTCATTGATTGACCCCTGGCATGTAGTATTACACGGTTCCAGCTGTGGCTTTATGTGAGTACAATTTGGCATGGCCATCCATCTTATATCTATTTTTTTACTAATGACACTAATCAGACTATATGGGTTACCCACATTTTTTTATAGAACATGGATGCACCTGGCTCCTAACGAATGGATAGAAGTCCATGAAACACGTAGGGCCTACCTCGATGCATCCAACACACATTTATCGATTTTAGATGATTCTATCTTGTATTTTTCAAGCTGCAATGGTGTACTCTGGTATATGGAGGATTAGGATGCACTACTTTTATTTATCTGTTCATGCCACTTTGTCATACGTTGTTCAGTACAGACCTGAAGCGATAACTTTTTATAATTTTATGTATGCTGTAATGTTTTCTATGCCATGTTGATCATTGGAATTTGATTGGTCCCATCATGCACGCCTCATCTAAATTTGCTACCTCCCCCCTCTTATATACGCATTAGGGATGGGGGCGTGAACTTTTCCTCACATTCCATTTAAAGTCCCAAGCTTGTCTTTCCCCCATTTTTTGCTTAATGAATGAAAATAAATAAGAAAAAAATAGACAGTTTTTGACAATTCCTTTATTGTAAAAAACAAAAAACAATGTCCCCCTAAGTAAATCCAATGCCAATCACAATAAATTCCTCTGCCGACCCCACGCTCTTTAGTTATTTAAAAACAGCGCAGACCCCTCTCTCTCTTTTTTTTTTTTTTTGGATTGGTGGCAGCGTTCATCATGATTGACGCTGGATTTACTTCATAACAAAGGAATTGTCTGTTTTTATTTATTTTTGACACTTTTTTTGGTGAATGAGTACAATACACCCCATACTCATTCACATAGTGGGAGGGGTGGGATCTGGGGCTTCAGATAAGCCACCCACTCGCAGACCCCAACAACCACCGACCAGGATTGTATGGAAGAGACCCTTGTCCTCATCAACATAGGGTCAAGGTGCTTTGGGGGGCTGCATGCCCAGATAAGGGCCTGGTATGGATTTTGGGGGAGACTCCACGCTATTTTCTTTTACATTTTGACCCAAAGGGCCTGGTATGGATGGGGGGGGGACGCTGTTTTTTTTCTTTTTTTTTCATTGTCAGCATTTTTTGTTTACATTCGGCTGTTAGTGGGGAATCTGGCCCACTCCTTAACAACCAGCTATTCTTCACACAGAATTCAGATCGGTCAATAAATTTTCGACTGATTCGAATTTGAATCATTCAGAAAATGTTTAATTCATGAACAAAACTAAACAAGACTAAACCGAAACAAATCCACAAAATGAAATTAGTAACATAACAAATTTATCCATTAATAAACACATTTTTTCATTCTGCACATGTCTATCTAGTCCTGTAAATCTCTCAGCAGATTTGTCATTCGCAAGTTTCCACCATCTTGACAAGTGAAAAAGAAGATGAGTCTCAAAGGCCAACTATTCAAGAGAGAAGTAAACGCCATTTAACTCTGAACCAAGTTAACTACTTAGCTAGCAGTACAGAAGTGGATGAGGAAGATGCTGACCAAACTTACATGCCCTGTGTGGAGGAACCCTCAACTGACAGCAGTGATGCTTGCACAAAGACCGCTCTCTCAAGATCCAAGAAAAGCAACATAATGAAAGTTCCAGTGACAGCAGTTTCAAGCAAAAAGCCAATAGCCCTAACAAGAGGAAACCTTCTGATGGTCGACAACAAAAATCTGAAGTTCATGTATGCAGAGAATGTGGCATTGGTTGAGAATTTGGCTGCTGTGTTTGACAAGTCGGGGGTTCTCCACATGCTTAAGGGTGACCAAGCCTGGAAGAAAAAGCAGTGGAAAAAAATTTTAAGCACCCCGTAGTGAACATAATGTGAAAAAGACATAACAAGACACCAAGGGCAACATCAAGAGGAAAATGGCATTGATCAGGAAGGAAGGTTAGTCTGATGATGTGTACTGACATTATAAAGCATGACTACAGATGTCTTAATTTGTCTCAAGTAAATGACACTTTTCTACTGTACATCTTACTGTAGATGTCTAACTTGTTTGCTTCATTGCTTATCTCTTTTCTTCTAGACACAAAACTGGTGGCAGATTACAAACTTCTGTTGAGATGTTGGACTATGAAAAAATGCTGGTGCCTTAAATCCATGAAGAGACAGTTACAGGGCTGGCCAAAGGTTTCCATAACTTGCGCAACAAGTGAGGTAAGTAGATTGTGTTCACAAATATTCTAAATGCTTGTTCAATGTTGATGCTGGATTCTCCCTTGCAGTCCTATTGTAGGCTGACATGATGAAATCCCCCCTTCTTTAGAATATAATGCTCTTTAGACAAACTCTACCTAGAGGTGACCATAGAGCATGTTTGGCGAGCACTGGATTTATCATGGACTAAATTTTCAAGATGGGGAGGACATGGGCCAACTTTGACTTAATCAGTATCTGTTCTCTGGCAGATAACCCCACAGAGGAAGGAAACATCTTACTATTTTCTTAAGCAGCAAGATCTAGGCTTCTCTGCATCTGACAAGAATGATGACATCAGCCAGTCTGAAGAACAGGAGCCTAATGTCAGTGTTGAGGTAGTCAACCTTCTGCCACCATCTTCAAGTTGCCAAAATAAAGAAATCCATTTAAGTCAAAGTGTAGCAGATGCTAACACCAATTTGGACGTGCACATACCTGTGTCATACACGTAATTTGGACTGAGAGCAACTTGTTTATGAGCAACAGCAGAGTGTGAGGTTCCTCCAGGCACAGATAGAACATCCTGAAATCTAATGCTGTGTACACGCGATCAGAATTTGGGTCAGAAAAAGACTGATGAGAGCTTTTCATCAGAAGATGCGACCGTGTATAGGCTCCATCGGAAATTTGCTGGCCGAATTTCCGACAGCAAAAAATTGAGAGCATGTTCTCAATTTTTCTGACGGAAAAGGTTTCTACCGTAAATTCCAATCGTCTGTAGCAATTCTGACGCACAAAATTCCTACGCATGCTTGGAAACAATTGGACACATGCTCGGAAGCATTGAACTCGGCTCAGAGCTTTTTCCAACGAGAATTCCGATCGTGTGTTCGCGGCATTAGAGGGTCATTTAAAGGTCATTGAAGACTAAATTAAGGGCATGAAGGCAAGAATGCAGGAATTGTTTACAAGTACAACAGACTATCACCAAAAGAAACTTGACTTACTCAGACAGTGGCTTAACAAGTCTTCTGGTGTTTATCCACCACCTAATTTTGCCTCTCCCTCTGCTGTTGCCTTTTTTTTATAAAGTTAAACTCTAGCCACCGTTTTTTTGCCTAATGTGTCTTTTTTTATATGTGACTTTTGTATTGCACTGCAAGAAATTGTAACTGAAGGGTTTTTTTTTTTTTGGATACAGCAGACAGGGGTTAGAATATCTGTCCTTTTTTTGCTGTCTGTGCCCTGTTAGAAAGATTCCCTCTGTTTATTAGGGATAAGCCGAACACCAGAACATGCAAAACATTTGCGCGAACATTCGAACCCTATTAAAGTCTATGGGACACGAACATCAAAAGTGCTAATTTTTAAGGCTTGTAAGCAAGTTATTGCCATAATAAGTACTGGCCCAGGGCACATTTATCAATGCAAAAAAAAAGTTTTTAAATCAACCGTTTTTTTCAAGAGCAGTGATTTTAATAATGCTTAATGTGAAATAATAAAAATGAAATATCATGTCTGGGGGGGGGGGGGGTGCCCTTAGTCTGGCTGTGGCACATCTGTGCAATGTATAGAACAGTGCTGCAGCAAAATGACATTTCTAAAGGAAAAATGTAATTTAAACTTGCTCGTGGCTGTAATGTATTGCCGGCAATATAAATGAAAAATCAAAGAAAAAATCTACCAGACCCTTATCCGAGCATGCAGCCTGGGAGACAGAATATGGGAGCAAGCAGCCCCCCTCCAGAACCATATAAGGCCACTTGCCCTTAATATGCTTTGGGGTCTTTGTCTTCATGTTGATGGGGACAAGGACCTCCTTCCAACAACCCTGGCCATTGGTGTTGAGGGTGGGCTGGTATGGTTCAGGAGGGGGGGGCTCTCGCTCTTCCCCCCTCCTTTCTGGCCTCCCAGGCTGCTTATTGGGATAAGGGTCTGGTATGGATTTTGGGGGACCCCATGCCTATTTTTTTTTACATTTTGGCATGGAGTTTCCCTTTAAATCTATGCCAGACCCAAATGGCCTGGTATGGATTTTGTGGGGGACCCCATGCCATTTCTTTTCTTAATTCTGTCATAGGGTACCCCTTAACCACTTCAATGCACTGTATTATATACTCTGCACTGACTGCACTGTATATATATATATATATATTATTATTATATTACAGTGCCTGCACTGTATATATAGTCTACACTGAATGCACTGTATATATATATATATATATATATATATATATATATATATATACATATATATATATATATATATATATATATATATATATATACATACACACACACACACACACATATATACTACACGGTGTATATATATATATATATATATATATATATATATATATTTTTTTTTTTAATATATTAATACATTGCCTGCACTCTGCACTGTATATATATATATATATATATATATATATATATATATATATATATATATATATATATACTCACTACAATGTATATACAGATATATATATATATATTAAACTGTCTGCACTCCACTAACTAACCTGCCTAATCTAGCTCAAGTTCTCTCAATCTCTCCATGTTATCACACTACATACAGCCGCCATGTAAGTAGCCTTACATAGTGTGGGGCGTGGACTTAGCCCCCTGAGCCATGATTGGCCAAAGGCACTCCCGGCAGATCGAGCTGTGATTGGACAAAGCATGCAGGTCAAGTGCATGCTTTGGCCAATCAGCAGCTGTCAATGCACTGCAATTTCGCAGTGCATTATGAGCGCTCTGTGGCACTTGCGAATGCCCCATATGTTCGGTTTGTTTGTGGACAAATGCACACCCGATGTTCGAGCCAAATTTACATTCGATTCAAACATCGGGACCATCCCTACTCTCTATTTCTATACCTTCCAGGGATGGAGGCATGTCTCTGCTATGTTTGGGCTGTCCTGGGTCACTTTCTGTTTTTATCTTGCTCCAAATTAGGGTGGTAAACACTCAGTTCAATTAGTAACCTTATATGCCCAACATGTTTATACTAATCTTATTTGTACACACCCATAGATTCGTATTTATATTTCAGTGTAGTAATTGTTCCTTCTCCATTACACAATTTTTACAATTAAATCAATTAGGCTTACACCCTATGTCTATTGGACCATTAATTAGACAATTAGCTTTAGGTTTTTCCTTCAGCGGCTCAGCATGCTAGCCCTGAATTTATCCTTATCTTTATTTGCTTTTTACAGATACCGCAGCCTAGGGATCATGGCCATGGACTGTCTCTGTCTCGCTCCGGGGTTGCGAGGTGCCTAGTTGCTCCCCCTGGCCCATCCCATTATGCGATGGGGGCAGGGTTCACCTCCGCATCTCGGCGTCATGCCAACGCACTCTCTCACGCGGCGCCCCTTCGGACGCCGCTAAAGGGCAGTGCGTAAGCCTTCCACCTCTCACGCTGTGGTGGGGATTGAGCTCTCTTATTCCCCCCCGCCGCTCTGCATTGATGCATGACGCTGGCGGGGTCCCACCCCTTTGCACGGGTACTTCATCTGGGGGGCAGCAGATGGCCGCTCACATTTACTTCCCATCCTGATGGGACCAAGTACTCCTGACCCCGCTCAGGTATGGAGGGAATTTCTCAGGACCTCAGATTCATACACACACATACATACACACATACACACACACATACACACACATATACAGTATACACACATATTCGCCCCTACAAACCCACATTCATACACTTACGCTCTAATGCCCCGTACACACGGTCAAATTTTCCGATGGAAAATGTCCTATCGGACCCTGTTGTTGGAAATTCCGACCGTGTGTGGGCTCCATCGGACTTTTTCCGTCGGAATTTCCGACGGAAAAAGTTTGAGATCCTGCTCTCAAATTTTCCGACAAAAAAGTCCTATCGGACTTTTTCCGATCGTGTGTAGCGAATTCCGACGGACAAAGTGCCACGCATGCTCAGATCACATTACAAGACCAAAGCTATTGGCTACTAGCCTCTACGTAGTTCCGTCGTACGCAACGAACGTCAACACGTTCAGAATGATCGAATTTTCCGACAACTTTGTCCGACCGTGTGTACGGGGCATTACACTCCTTCATTTACCTCTATATACACTTATATTTATACTACATTCACTTACTATCTTACTATCTCATTTTGTATTTGCAGGGTCAATTGATGGACACTCCACCAATGTGCCCATTGTATAGTCATCCCAATACATCCTGGGTTTCCAGACCCTCTATCCTGATCCTTTTGTGGTCGTTCACTTCTTTTCCTGGCTGTTTGGCCCTCTGGTCTCTTACCCAGCCCGCCCATGATTTTGGGTGGGATGGCATGTGGACATACATTGGTCTGGGTTCTCCCGGCTCAACCCCGGGTGAGACAAATTTCTCCAGGCTATGTTCATTCCATCATAGTAGCTGCAAGCCTATACCCATGAGTTATTCCATAGGTAAAGTACCACCACTATATTATATTCTCTGTTTCTTAGCTGAAGAGCCTAATGTATCAAACATACTAGTTGGTCCACCTATTTATCTATCTATTATATTATTTATTTTATAGCATCCTACTTCTTCATTTATGTTTTATATTATGTAATGACAATCATGTACAATATTCCTTTTATTATTGTTTTTTGTACAAATCATGTCCTTTTATGTATTAATATTAAATATGTGACTATTTTGAATATGGTTATATCATGCACTACTTTGTACACAAGAAATATTTATTTATTTTTTTCATTATAGGGACTACCCATTGGGGATTGGTTACATTTAATAGTCTTTACACAATAAATCCAAACCATCCTTTACCAACAGAGACACGTCTCACTTAAAGTCCCGCATCCATTCCTCCGTTCTCCTTTTTTATATACCTTCCATTGATGGAGGCATGTCTCTGCTATGTTTGGGCTGTCTTGGGTCACTTTCTGTTTTTTTTACTTCTACTGTTTGTCCTTATCAGTGAGAGTAAAAGGACTCTAAAAGCCTAAACTTTGTTTTGTCATCCAAATAATAGAGAGCGAATCTCAACAATGGGACCCAGATGGGGAAAACAGACTGAAGTGGGTTTTAACACTACATTACTGTATCCAAAATGAAAAAAATTAAAATTGGTTTTGCCCTTAGTTACACATTCAAGTTCTTTGAGATGCTCTTTTTGTAATTGCTGTATGCTGTGTGCTTGCCACGTGTGATTTTTGAATATGGAGAATAGGCATTGACTGCTATTTACTAAAACTGGAGCACAGAGAATCAGGTGCAGCTGGTAATACTAACCAATTAGCTTCTACATCCAGCTTGTTCTATGAAGCTTGGACAATAACACCTATTAGCTGATTGGTTACTAGGCCCAGCTGCACAAGATTGTATGTGCTGCAGCTTTAGTACATCTTCACCATTGCCATTCTAGACAATGTTGAGCCTAGTTCTGTGAGCCTAAACATCTCCTCAGTCCTCATCAAGATGAGGAGATGTTTAGCAGTGTGTATCAAAGTGGGGTGGGACATTTACATTTCTTTGGCATATACTTTAAGACTAAATACAGTGGATTTGCACAGTTCTGGTCTAACACTGTTGTTTGACCTAATAATATTATTGGGGGCGTGGCGACCGAGCCCTAAGATGGACGCTTGATCTTGGAGCTCCGCTCGCCAGCCAGAGAGATCGATAACCATCCGAGCGCACCAGCCGACTAAATTGCCCCAGACCACCATCTGTGACCAGCGGAACACCGTGGGGATGACCAAGCGGAGGAAAACAGCGCCGCAACCCCAGAAGATGGCAAATTTCTTCTCAGCCAAGTCCCGCGGGCCTACGCAAAATGGCGGCGGCGGGCCGCTACAACCGCACATTGCTAACCAGGCCGCTCACCTCAAGAACGGAGGGGGAGGCCTCCGATCGTCTCAGGGACACACCATCTCCCACAGCGATCCGCCATCCGGCTCATCCAGCCCCTCCACGAGGAGCCCAGCAAAATCGAAGCCCAGGCTGACCTCCCCAGATAGGCCTCAGATCCCACACGAAATGGAGGTAAGCACACAGGAAGCTGCAGCATCTCCTCACACTCCTGACCCCATAGCAGACTTTCCCACAGCAGATAGGCCCATCTCAGACACCATGCTGAAGGAAATGTTACTGTCACTCAGATCTGCACTGCATACTGACATGGTGAGAGGGATAAATCAGTGCCACAAGGAAGTGCAAGCTATTGGGGGCAGAGTGGACAGGATTGAGCACAGAATGGAAGAATTTACTACCACATACAATGTAATGGTGGATGCTCACACAGCACAGGGGGAGGATATTGCATGGTTGAAAGACAAAGTCTCAGACCTTGAGGACAGAAGCAGACGCAACAATATTAAATTGAGAGGAATCCCTGAATCTGTCCCAGCACCTCAACTCCTGCAATATGCCCAAACCCTATTCTCCACACTTGTGCCTACCCTCACAGCTCAGGACTTGATCATAGATAGGATCCACAGGCTCCCCAAACCCTCCTTTCTGCCGGAGGGCACACCAAGGGACACCCTGTTGCGAATCCATTTCTTCCATGTGAAGGAACAGATCTTCCAGGCAACACGTAAACTAGACAAGGTCCCATCGCAATATGCAGACCTGCAAATTCTACCAGACCTATCTAGATTTACGCTCCAGAGGAGGCGAAACCTGGCCACCATAACAAAAGCTCTGAGGAACCATAGGATTCTACACAAATGGAAGTACCCAGCCACCCTCATCATCACACACAATGGTGTAACAAGATCAGTTACCACGCTGGATGACGGCATTGCCACCCTACAACAATGGGGGATTCTTCCTGACCAGGCAGCGTACCCGTCGCCACCGCCACAGCCCCAACAGATCCAGGAGGACTGGCAGGTGGTTTCACACAAGCGCAACAATAAGAAACAAGCTGGGAGCAGCTCATAACATGTCTAATTAGTTACTCTCAATTCTCTCTGGCTGAAGGAGCTAATACCTAGACTCCTATCACCCTGACACCTAGTTCAGCAGCTATGCCTGCACGCGGATCAGTTATCAGATCCCTTTTTACATGTTTGCATTACCCTTTGCTTTTGTTCCTTTTTTTTCCATTCTCTTTTTTTGACCACAGTGAATACCCAACTCAGGACCAGTTTTCCAGCAGCACAGCGAAGATCACCACCACCAAGTCTTCTGTGACACCCAACGGACAGGAGCACCGCCACCACAGTGAGTACACCAAGCACCTCGCCACACACACAGACCCCCACTGCCAGGAATGACACTTAACTTTCTATCCCTGAATGTCAGAGGATTGAACCATCCCGCTAAGAGGTTCTCCATGTGGAAGGAGGCCCGCAAACACAAGGCGGATGTACTCCTCATACAAGAAACTCACTTCCAGACACTTAAAACCCCTGTTTGCACAAACAAGAACTACCCGCATGTCTTTTTAGCCTGCACACCAGATGGCAAAAAAGGGGGTGTCATGTTGGCAATTAAAGACACTGTCTCCTTCCAACTTAAGGACTCCTTTATTGCAGACAGTGGAAGGTTCATAGTTGTCACAGGAGACTTGGACGCTAAGCCATTCACAATTGTGACTCTTTACGCACCCAATACGCACCAGATGCGTTTTGTTCAGCAGGTGATTAAAAAAATAAACTCCATGCAATATGGTCGCCTCATAATTGGCGGTGATTTTAACCTCATAGCTGACCCGAAACTAGATACTACTACTGTGGACCCTAGAAGACCGTCCAAGCTACTCAACCTCTTCCACAAGCATGATTTGTTCGACACTTGGAGGTGTTTGCATGCCAGCGAAAGAAACTACACTTTTTTTTCCACGAGACATTGCTCGTATTCTAGGATAGACATGTTTGTAACTGACAAGTGGCTCTTGCAGCGTGTTCGGTCCTCCACGATACATGATATCGGGTGGTCTGACCACGCTGCAATCACATTGACTCTTCATACACAGGGTGCCTCCCCCTCTCCACCTATCTGGCGATGCAATGTAAAATTACTTCAGGAACCCAAATTGTCCCCCATTTTATCTCAACATCTCACTGAATTCTTCCACTCCAACAACACACCTGACGCAAACCCGTTATCCATTTGGAACGCTCATAAAGCATTTATGAGGGGCATACTCATTCAGTTAGGAGCAATAGAGAAAAAAAAAAAATACAATACTAAGCTTAATGACACGTTAACCTCAATACACACATTAGAATCCCAAAACAAATCACTCCCCAATCCAATCACAGCAGCTACCCTCACCGAACTCAGGGAAACTCTGAGGGAACTCCTCACATACCAATACGACAAACACCTCAGGAAGCTGCAACTCAACACATACGCAAATGCCAATAGGGCGGGGAAATACCTGGCAAATAGAATCAAAGCGGCACGCGTCAGAACCAAAATCCCTTACCTGATCCATCCCAATACACGAGATAAGATCTTGAATCCCCAGGCGATTGCTGACCAATTTGCTGATTTTTATGGAGCTCTTTACAATTTACACGCAGACACTTCCACACCCCAACCATCCCCAGATAGCATCCAAAATTTCCTACAGAACCTCAATCTCCCGTCACTGTCAGAAGAACAGTTATCAACGCTCAACGCTCCATTCACAACACAGGAAATTAATAGAATCACAATATCAATGCCAAATGGTAAATCCCCTGGACCTGATGGTTTCGGAAACGAATACTACAAGGTCTTCAAAGAACAACTTACCCCACACATACTACAGGTATTTAATAAAGCGAGTGAAACTTCATCCTTCCCACCCGAGATGCTGAAAGCCCACATTATAACACTTCCGAAACCTGGTAAAGAGCCTACCACCCCAGCGAATTTTAGACCAATCTCTCTCTTAAATTCAGATGTAAAGATTTATGCAAAACTCTTAGCGAACAGATTGTCTATTATAATACCAAATATCATACCAAAAGACCAGATGGGCTTTGTAAGGGGGAGGCAGACCTCAGACGCCACAAGGCGCATTGTCAATATTATCCACCTTGCCACAACCTCGAGAACGCCTTCTCTGCTTCTATCTATAGACGCAGAGAAGGCGTTTGATAGAGTGCACTGGAAATATATGGAAGCTGTGCTAGGAAAATTTGGGTTCACCGGTTCAATCCTCAAGGCGATTATGGCCCTATACTCTTGCCCTTCGGCACAAGTTTACACCTCAGGACTGTTATCCAAACCGTTCACCATATCGAACGGTACCAGGCAGGGGTGCCCACTCTCTCCGACCATTTTCAACTTAATGATAGAACCCCTAGCGGAAGCTATGCGCACAAATGACGACATTAAAGGTTTCCAGATAGGCAACACCAAACAGGTTATTAACCTCTTTGCTGACGATGTGATACTGCTTTTGACAGACCCCATGACCTCCCTACCACAGGCACACAAGACACTCACGGACTTCGGGGCAATCTCTTACTATAAAGTAAACTTCACCAAATCCCAGATCCTAGATTTAGGAGTGCATAAACACATCAAACACAGGTTACAAAACTCCCTTCCGTACTCGTGGACCAACAAGAGCATCACATACTTAGGCATTCAGGTGTCCACCAATACGTCTTCCCTAGCGGACCTCAATTTCAAGCCACTGTTAGTCAAACTTGAGAAACAACTCAAGGACTTGAGTAAGAATGAAATATCTTGGCTAGGCAGGATTGCGGCCTTCAAAATGTCAATATTGCCACAAATCCTATATATCTTCCGATCGCTCCCAATCCCTATACCCGCACACTATGTTACCTCCATTTCCAAAGCTACTTGGAAATTTACATGGGGAGACAAAAGAGCCAGATGCCCACGAAACAACCTTTTACCTCACAAATCAGTAGGGGGAGCAGGGTATGTGGACATACAAGACTACTTATGGGCCACCAGACTTGATCAGCTGAGACACTGGTTCTCTCAAGCAGATCAGCCACTATGGGTTGACATTGAAAAGGCTCTTACACCTACAAATGACCTTACTACTTTCCTAATGACAGACATATGGGTCCCATGGGACCCTGGAGGTTTATCCCCTACCCTACAGATATCCCTTCAGGCTTGGAGATTTCTCCAGACATGTACTCCCACAGAACATAAGGTGATCTTATACAAATTCCCGATTGAAACTCTAGGGGCTAAAATTCCCCACCTAAATATAACACGGTTAAAAGACAAAAAAATTTACCACGTACAAGACTTGTTCACTGGCCAAGTACCTAAACCAACGACAACAATTATGACTGAATACGACCTCCCTAGGGAATTATGGTTCTCATGTATGCAAATTTCCCACTTCCTGAGAGCACATCCAATGCCCACTGTCTCTATACCCTCTAAGGCTTGGAGTTTCTACTCCTCCACCACCCATACCACTAAGGGTATATCATTATTCTACAACCTTATAAATGACAAACGCAACTTTTCCAAATCTACAGCCCTCAGTAAGTGGGAAACGGACTTAACCTCCTGCTTTTCTGATGACCAGTGGTTACTCGCATTCCGAACTATTCAGAAGGCATCACACTGTGAGAACCATTGGGAAATGACCTTGAAAATTATCAATAGATGGCATTACACTCCCTATAGGCTTTCAATTTTCTTCCCATCTTCATCCCCACTATGCTGGAGAAACTGTGGGCAGATAGGCAATCTTCTACACACACTCTGGAGCTGCCCAAGCCTAACTAGCCTTTGGAACAAAACCTTCCAATTAATCTCCGACCTTACGGGTATACTGACCCCTCCTAACCCTTCCCTTGCACTGTTACACATAGGCGTGGAACTCTTTCCACATGCAGACAGGGCAATGGTAACACACATATTATTGGCAACCAGAAATCTAATTCTACGCAATTGGAAGAGCACTAACGCCATTAATATATCAGAAGTTGTCGCATTAGTCAATAGGAATCACTCCTTTGAAAGGTTATTAGCAATTAACTCACTTCGCTGTAAAAAATTTGATAGCGAATGGAAAATATGGACTGATAGATTTAAAGTTAATTGAAGTTGATCGTTTTTCGAATGTTATGGATATTCTGTTATCTCAAACGTAGATGGTACTCGCTGTAAACACGGTATATTCACTGTATTTCCCTTCTTACGTTTTTTTTTTTTTCCCATGTGTATTGTTTTGTCATGTAAAACTGTGAAATTTCAATAAAAAACATTTGAATTTAATTAAAAAAAAATTCAGAATAACAATACAGTTCGTCCATACAATACAAGGGTTTCAGCATTATCAGTGCAGTTTCTGTTGACCAATGTGCCATGACAAATTTCACCATTCCACATCACTTTTCCTTTATTCATCATTACTGCACTGCATGTATTCACAATCCTAATTTATACCCAGCAGTCTGTCCATTACCATATCCTCTGGAGCTAAGCCTGGCGTATCCAGCCATTTTTCCCAGAGTTTCTCTGTGTTGATAGATCAGTTTTTCCATCCTTAAAGTCCTACCTATATTTGCAATCCATTCCTTTGTGGTCGGGGGTTCCTCTGCCCGCCAATGTATCATAATTAGCTTCCTGGCCTGGAATAGGACTCTGTGTACTGCCTCCCTGCAGCTTTCCCCCCATCCATATTCTCCCAGAGCTCCCAAGAGGCAGGCTCTCGGATCCTGCGGGAGTGATATTTGGAACACAGTGTTAACTGTGGTCACCACCGCGTTCCAGTACGTGTGCAATTTGGGGCAGCGCCACAGCATATGAATGAGGCTCCCATGTTCTCTTTTACATCTGGTGCATATGGGATCTAATTGTGGGTTCATCAAGTGCAGCCTGTGGGGGGTATAGTACGTTCTGAGAAGGATGTATAGTTGAGTTAATCTTTGTGAAATATTTAGAGAGCTGCTACCCACCGCCTGGCATATTTCTTCCCACTGTTCCCCGTCTAAGGGTCCCGTGTCAGCCTCCCATTTCTCCCTGACCCCCAGAGGATGCCGCTCCATCACAGATTGTAGCAGGATGGCGTAGCATTGGGATATAAATCCTTTCGATGAGGCAGCCTCCTCCAGGAGACGGAAAGCAGGGACCTGTGACAGCCGCCACTCTGAGGAGCGACTCTGCGCTACCACAGCATGGCGAAGCTGAATATAATGGAATTGCATAGACGCTGGAAGATTATATGTGTTCTGCAGGTCTGCAAATGGGCGAAGTATCCCGTTGCAGAATATTTGTTTCAAGTGTGTGATCCCCGCCTTCCTCCATTTTTCTCCTAACTGTAACTTGGCCAGTTCTGTATAAGTGTCATTCCACCAAATTGGACTATATTCCGTGTAGCCGTCTGCCTTTTGAATGTATTTGGCCTTATTCCAGACTTTCTGAATTAGGTTAAGGGTAGGGAATCTCTTGTGTGGTTTGGTGAAGGACAAAGCCTCCAATGCCATGAGTACAGGGCCTCTACGGACATTGTGCAGCATTAAAGTGTGTGACGAGCTTGGTGTAGCACTGTCTCCCCCCTCCGGTATTGGGAACATCCCCACAAGATGCTGCAGCTGTGCAGCCAGGTAATAGAGCCATGGATTCGCATTGCCAATCCCCCACTGTCTTTAGGCCTTTGCAGGTGTTCTAATTTGATCCTAGGGTGTTTATCCTTCCATATGAGACTGCGGAAAATGGCATTTATAATGTGAAATGTTTTTAAGGGGATGACCATAGGGGTGTTATGAAGGAGGTATAGCAGTTGCGGCATAAGGATCATCTTAATTAGATTCACCCTACCCGCAACCGAAAGAAAGAGTGTCTTCCATGTTTTAACTTTGTCCCTGAACTTTATCAGCATTGGGGCAACATTTAGGTGTATAAAGTCCCTGGGTTTGGCAGAGATATGGATGTCCAAGTACTTGAAGGTTGTGGCCACTGGTATAGGACAGGCGGAATTAATAATTTGTGTATCATCTCCATCCAGCAGGAGTAGCGCAGACTTGGACCAGTTAATTAACAGTCCGGAAAACTTCCCAAATTTAGTAATAGTGGCCATGGCTTCTTTCAGTGAGGCATCCGTATCTCCCAGTAAGAGTAGAGTGTCATCCGCATAAAGCATGACCTTTTCATGTAAATTCTTGTATTGGAATCCCACTATGCTCTGGTTGGCCCTAATCCCCATGGCCAGTGGCTCAATTGCCAGGGCGAAGAGGAGGGGGGACAGGGGGCATCCCTGTCTCGTACCCCTCCTCAACTCAAATTCTCTAGAGAGTGATCCCGATCCCCTAATGGCTGCCCGTGGCTGACTGTATAGGAGTTTTACCCAGGCGATATAATTGGGGCCAAACCCAAATTTCAGTAGGACCGCCCACAAATAGTTCCAGTCTATACTGTCGAATGCTTTAGTGGCGTCCAGTGACAGCAAAGCCCTGCTACCCATGTTGTCCGCCTGTGTCTGCATGTTGAGATAGAGCCTCCTTAAATTTACTGCAGTAGATTTATTGGGCATGAAGCCTGCTTGGTCTCCATGCACAATAGATGTGATCACCCCATTTAGTCTGACGGCCAGTGCCTTAGCCAGAATTTTTACATCACTTTGAAGCAAAGATAACGGACGGTAAGACCCAGGGTCTGTGGGGTCCTTCCCAGGTTTCAGTAGGAGAACTATGTTTGCTTTTGACATAGACTGGGGGAGGTTACCCCCTGTTTTGGCTGCATTGAAGACCTGGGTAAGCTGCGGTATTAGTACTTCAGCATATTGCTTGTAAATTTAAATAGGTAGTCCATCCTCCCCCGGGGCTTTGCCATTAGGAACGGTCCCTGCAGCTGCCTGCAGTTCCTCCGATGTAAGTGGGGCCTCCAGGAAGTCCCGCTGGCTAGCGGAAAGTTCCGGGAAGTCCAACTGGTTCAGGTATATATCCAAGTCTTCTTGGGCATACGCCTGGCCCGGACAGTACAGAGTTTTATAAAACCTAGTAAGTTCCTGCATTATTAGATCTGGCTGACTCACCAGAGTGCCTGCTGGGGTCCTAATTCTTCTCCCCCTCCTCAAAGAACGCCTGTTGCTTAAAAAAGCGTTTTTTTTCAGCCGAGGAGGTTAGCAGGTGTTGATACGCACTCTGTGCAGCTTGCCATGACTCCTTATTCAACTCGCTGGGGTTATCTATGTATGTCTGTTCTAGCTCTTGAGTTTTAGTTTCAACCTCCTGCAATAAAGCTGTCGAGTCCCGCTTCACTTTGTTCATTTCAACAATCAACATTCCCCGTAAATGCGCCTTGAAGGCGTCCCATTGTACTATTCTGGAACCATTTGGATCTTGGAGGGCAAAGAACCCGCGCATGCTCCCCTCAATCTCCTCATGGGAGCGAAATAATTTCAGCCAAAAGGCGTTAAATTTCCAGGGGGCTCTAGGCATATTGTTGGGAGGGGCCACTATAAGTTGAACCACCAAAGACGAGTGGTCAGAAATACTACGGGGTCTATGAGTGAAGTCTGCCACATACGGGAGCATGCTCAGGTTCCCCACCCCCAAATCAATCCTGGACAAAGAGCCATGGGTTTTGGAAAAGCATGTAAATTGTTTTGCGTCCGGGTTACGGTGTCGCCAGACATCAACCCATCCCACCTCTTGCAACAACCGCGCCAGGGGGGTGCCCCTGGAGAGGGCAGAGGGTCTAGGGCTGGGGTGCCCATCCGCCACCAAATCCAGACAGCAGTTAAAATCCCCGAGTACAAGCAACGGCACATCAGGCCTACCATCCAGAAAAGTCAGGAGGAGCCGGAGTACCGCCGTCGTGAACGGCGGGGGGATGTAAATGCAAGCCAATACACATATAAACGTATTAAATCTACAGTGTAAAAAGACAAATCTCCCCTTCTTATCTATAACACTTTCAAATTCCTGGTAGTCCAGGGCAGCATATATCAATACACTCACCCCCCTTGAAAAGGAGGTGTGTGTAGAGTGGTAGGCTTTCCCTACCCATGAATAACGTAAAAAACATTCCGTTTCAGTGGTCAAATGTGTTTCTTGGAAACAGATTACCCCTGGGAGAAATTTCTTCAAGCACATGAAAGTCATAGTCCTCTTTAAGGGGGAATGTAGGCCCCGAATGTTCCAAGATACCAAGGGGATTTTAGCCATGTATCCTAACCATGAATGTCCTGTGGCGGATTATGTGTGGGTGCAAACATACATACGGTCCATCAGATAAACGTGCGGGCAGCCTCCTGTGTCCCAGTCTTACAGTGTGTCTTCTGTGTAAATGATCTTGGTATTCCTCCTTCAAGTGGTGTACCTGGTACGGCCAACAGTAGCCAAAAAATAAAATGTTAGTAAAACTTGTAGCCCAAATAGGCCTGTAAACCTGGTCCTCTGCCAACCGGGCAGGGTAAACAGCTTTGGCGCCCTTATGGCGCCCATCGCATGCGACAGTCACTTTAAGTTGTAACGTTGTTGTAACCATAGTGCTCTCTTGGTGCTTTGTATTATATTGTCCCCCAGCCAGGGAGCGTCAACTGAACCAAATATGTGGGGGTTCATCCCCCTAGTAAACAAGAGAGGTGAAGGAGCATTTGCTCATCCGTGAACTTATGCGTTTACCAAACAGCGTGTCTGCGGCAGTGTCAGTCCTCATCCTCCTGTGCATGTCTTTGCAGGGCCTGTTCGTTGCGGTCGAGCCAGGATGCGGCCTCTTTGGCAGATTCAAAGAATTGGGCTTGGCCTCTGACTGCTATTCTGAGTTTAGCGGGGTACAACATGGCATACGGTATTTGTAGGGTCCTGAGTCGACGCTTAACATCCTGGAATTTGGCTCTGCGCCTCTGAACATCTGCTGAAAAGTCTGAGTAAAAGGACACCCGGGCCCCATTGAACTGAATGTTTGCTTTCTCTCCGGCTTGGCGGAGTACTGCCTCTCTGTCACGATAATGTAGTATTCTTGCAAGGAATGACCTGGGGGGGCCCCCTGGTGGTGGGGGGCGGGAGGGCACCCTATGTGCCCTTTCCACCCCAAATAATGGGGAAAATGCATTTTTACTGAAAACTTCCAGGAGCCATCCTTCTATATATGTAGTGGGGTCTCTGCCCTCCACCTTTTCTGGCAGACCCACTATGCGAACATTGTTCCTGCGCAAACGATTTCCTAAATCTTCTGCACGATCGAATGCATCTCGTGCCATTTGCAGGGCAGCTCTAGCGTCCTGGGCCATGGGTTGCACATAGTCCTCCATTTCACTGACCCTACTTTCCACCGCAGTGGTACGTTCCCTAATTTTCTGCATGTCTTGTCTTAATAGGGACACATCCTCCCTGAGGCCCCCAAACTGCTCTTTCAGGGTGTTAACAGATGCTGTACAGTTATGCACTGCCTTAAGTATGTCTGCCAAGGTGGGCTGCGGGTCTTCCTGGGAGTCTAGGGCCTGTGAGTCCGTGCCTGGGGCTGCAACCCCTTCCCCCTCCTCCTCACCCCAGCATGCAGGGCCTTGTACTGGCTGCAGGCTTTGCGGCCTATGTATTTGGTCACTGGCGCGGGACGACTGCTCCGGGCCTCCTGCCCCTGACAGTCTCTGGGCATAGTATAGCATGTCCTTTGGGCCTTCTTTCCCCACAGATTTGGGAGGTTTACTTGCCTTGTGGCTTGATTTGTCCAGGCCTCGTGGCGTCCCTTTCCCTGTGAGCGCGGCGGCGCCATCTTGGATTTCTGGGCTCGCGGTTTCCATCTGGCTTTTTCGGGTCATTCCTCTGGTACAGAGGGCCGGCGGTGGTTCCACAGGGGTCTCCTGAGGGCGGGTGTGCAGCATAGGGCGCTCAGAGCTCGGTTAGGTGGCTGGGGGAGGATCGGTACCGGATCAACGCCGGGAGCTGTGGGAGATGCGTCCTCTCACATGCCGGTCTTGGCCACGCCCCATAGAAATCTTTCTTAATCTGATTCCACTTCTGACGTGTGGTAGCCAGGTAGATATATCCTACAGGACCTTAGCAAGAGAACAGGAGAAAGATGGTTGTGATACCCCCACCACCTCTCCCACTACCATCTGATAGGAGGCCTGGCCCAGAAAGTGCCGGACAGTCAGCAGCTTGGTCGAGGGTGGTATGGCATTAATATGCAGTGTGCTGGACTGCAGAAAAGGTCTTAATTACCCAAAGAGAAGCATAATGGGGTCCTTAGATAGACGAAATTTAGAGAGCACTTCTGCTTCAGGAAAATCATCCAGTAACTGGATGATTTTCCACAGTAAAATCAGCACAAAACCAAAATACACCACTTTAACCACTTCAGCCCCGGACCATTTGGCAGCCAAAGGACCAGAGGTCAAGAATTGGGAAGTATGTTGATTAATTTTTACAGCCACGCATTCCTAAAATTCCCTCTTATTTAACCACTTCGCACTGCACTGCTTTAACTGGTAATTGCGCGGTCATGCAATGTTGTAACCAAACGAAATTTGCGTCCTTTTCTTCCGACAAATAGAGCTTTCTTTTGATGGTATTTGATTGCCTCTGTGATTTTTATTTTTTGCGCTATAAACGGAAAAAGACCGCAAATTTTGAAAAAAAAAGATATTTTCTACTTTTTGTTATAAGAAAAATCCAATAAACTCAATTTTAGTCAAACATTTGGGCCAAAATGTATTCAGCCACATGTCATTAGTAAAAAAAATGCCAATAAGCGTATATTTATTGGTTTGCGCAAAAGTTATAGCGTCTACAAACTAGAGTACATTTTCTGGAATTTACACCGCTTTTAATTTATGACTGCCTATCTCATTTCTTGAGGTGCTAAAATGGCAGGGAAGTACAAAACCCCCCCAAATGACCCCATTTTGGAAAGTAGACACCCCAAGCTATTTGCTGAGAGGCATGTTGAGCCCATTGAATATTTTTTTTTTTTAGTCCCAAGTGATTGAATAAAAACAAAAATAAAAAAAGTTTTTTTTTTTTTTTCAAAAAGTTGTCACTAAATGATATATTGCTCACACATGCCATAGTTATATGTGGAATTGCACCCCAAAATACATTTTGCTGCTTCTCCTGAGTATGGGGATACCACATGTGTGGGACTTTTTGGGAGCCTAGCCGCGTACGGGGCCCCGAAACCCAAGCACCGCCTTCAGGATTTCTAAGGGTGCAAATTTTTGATTTCACTCCTCACTACCTATCACCGTTTCGAAGGCCATAAAATGCCAAAATAGCACAAAACCCCCCCAAATGACCCCATTTTGGAAAGTAGACACCCCAAGCTATTTGTTGAGAGGCATGGTGAGTATTTTACAGCTCTCATTTGTTTTTGAAAATGAAGAAAGTAAAGAAAAAAAACATTTTTTTTTTTTCTTTTTTTCAATTTTCAAAACTTTGTGACAAAAAGCGAGATCTGCAAAATACTCACCATACCTCTCAGCAAATAGCTTGGGGTGTCTACTTTCCAAAATGGGGTCATTTTGGGGGGTTTTATGCCATCTGGGCATTCCATGGCCTCCGAAACTGTGATTGGCAGTGAGAAGTGAAATAAAAAAATTACACCCTTAGAAAGCCTGAAGGCGGTGATTGGTTTTTGGGGTTCCGTACGCAGCTAGGCTCCCAAAAAGTCCCACACATGTGGTATCCCCGTACTCAGGAGAAGCAACAGAATGTATTTTGGGGTGTATTTCCACATATGCCCATGACATGTTTGAGCAATATATCATTTAGTGACAATTTTTTGTAAAAAAAAAATATATATATATTTTTTTTTTTTCATTATTCAATCTCTTGGGACAAAAAAAATAAATATTTAATGGGCTCAACATTGCTCTCATCAAATAGCTTGGGGTGTCTACTTTCCAAAATGGGGTCATTTGGGGGGGGGGGGGTTGAACTGTCCTGGCATTTTATGCACAACATTTAGAAGCCTATGTCACACGTCACCCACTCTTCTAACCACTTGAAGACAAAGCCCTTTCTGACACTTTTTGTTTACATGAAAACATATTTTTTTTTTGCAAGAAAATTACGTTGAACCCCCAAACACTATATATATTGTTAAAGCAAAGGCCCTACAGATTAAAATGGTGGGTGTTGCATTTTTTTTTTCCACACAGTATTTGCGCAGCGATTTTTCAAACGCATTTTTTGTGGAAAAAATACACTTTTTTTTATTTTAATGCACTAAAACACACTATATTGCTCAAATTTTTGATGAAATAAAAAATATGATCTTAGGCCGAGTACATGGATACCAAACACGACATGCTTTAAAATTGCGCACAAACACGCAGTGGCGACAAACTACATACATTTTTAAAAGCCTTTAAAAGCCTTTACATGATACCACATTAGATTCACGGAGGAGGTCTACTGCTAAAATTACTGCCCTCGATCTGACCTTCGCGGTGATACCTCACATGCATGGTGCAATTGCTGTTTACATATGACGCCAGACCAACGCTTGTGTACGCCTTTGCGCAAGAGAAGGGGGGGCAGGGGTGCTTTTTTTTTTTTTTTTTGTTTTTGTTTTTATTTATTTAGCTTTTTTATTTAATTTTTAAACTGTTCCTTCCATTTTTTTTCTTTGTTATGATTTTTATTGTTATCTCAGGGAATGTAAATATCCCCTATGATAGCAATAGGCAGTGACAGGTACTCTTTTTTTGAAAAAATTGGGGTATTAGACCCTAGATCTTTCCTCTGCCCTCAAAGCATCTGACCACACCAAGATTGGTGTGATAAAATGCTTTCCCAATTTCCCAATGGCGCGGTTTATATCCGTGAGGGGGGACATTCCCTCCCACTGCTTGTAAAAGCAGTCTAGAGGCTAATTACCCGCTAGAATTGCTTTTACATGAAAGCCGATCACTGGCTGAAAAGAATGATACCAAGATGATACCTAAACCTGCAGGCATCATTCTGGTATAACCATTCAAAGTCCAGCAACATACTGGACATATATTGTAATCTTTTTTTTTTCATGCAGCCTCTTGGCTGAACGAAAAAAAGAGATTGATTGGTGGGTATGCCCACCATTAGAATACCTCCCTTCATCCACCCACTTCTAATGATGGGCATACATGCACCATTTATATATGCCGATGCATGGGGGCATCCTCCCGCAAAAGTTATGCCGTGTACACACGGTCGGAATTTCGACCGTATGTACGTGGCATTAGGAGCCAATCGCTCCTCCCCGCCCCCTGCTGCCCCCATGCTTCGGCATATATGCTCTTTTTTTTAACTGTGGTGGTGAAATCACCTCCTACAGCGTTGGAGTCCCGGCTTTATGTATCGTGGGAGCAAACGCTGTTGCTGTCAAGATAAATAAATCCGCGTTGCAACTGAATGGCGCACCTGAAAACAAAAAAATGCTTAACACTAAAACACAGTAAACAAAATTACATACCTGAAAAGCAAGCATGATAAAACATAATAAAACATTGCAGAATAGAATGGAGTAAAAAAAGAGCAACAATAGAGAGAGAATAGAGTGAGAGAGAGAACAATAAAACGACAACTATTTTTTATTTTTTTATTTTTTTGAGATTCACAGGTAAAAAAGCTCCTGACTGAAGCGACTGAATCAAAACGCTACCACAAAAAAAATGTTAGCGATCGCAGGGATCAGGCCTGACTCTGCGAACGCTGCAGTTATGTGTGCTTAGTGTTTTGTAAGTGACAGTGATCGATCGATACTGCACTTGGGTGGGCTGGGCTGGGCGGAGGGGGAAAACGCAGGTGCTAGCAGGTATCTGGGCTGATCCCGCTAACAATGCGTTTTTTTTGGAACCCTAAACTGCTGGGACGCTAGTATAGATCTGATCAGATCAGATATTGATCTGTTCAGATACTGTGCCACTAAGGGAGGTGTATGCTTTGCGCGTGGGTGTTTGCGGTACTGGCACTAACCTGGGGCGACGCAGACCTTATTTGACCCTAAAACCTAATTGATATCACCCGCCGGGCGATCAGGGGGTTAAACCGTTATTGGGTAATAAATGGCGGGTGCCCTGACAGTATAAAAAACAAGCTAACTAACCAGCGTCACCCGTAACAGTAATACAAAAAAAAACTGGTTACCTAGCGACACTAATGCAGCGATCAGAAAAACGATCGCTTAGTGACACTGGCAAAAGGGGGTGAAAGGGTTAACTAGGGGCAATCAGGGGGTTAAAACCTTTATTAGGTAATATATGGGGGTACCTGACGCTATATAAAAACCTGACGGGGAACCTAAATAACGAAATAACTAACTGGCTAACCAGCGTCACCAGTGACATTTATACAGTGATCACTGGTGAAAGGGTTAACTCTAGGGGCAATCAGGGGGTTAAAACCTTTATTTAGGTTGTAATATGGGGGTACCTGACCTATAAACCTATTTATGAACCTATATAAACATGGCGGTTAAAAAAAAAAAAAAAAAAATGGTTACCTAGCGACACTAAGGCCCCTTTCAGACGAGGCGGACTCCGCTTGCACGGAGCCCGCCTCTGTCCGTCGGCTCAGCGGGAGATCTGTCCGTTGATCTCCGCTGAGCCGGCGGATGACAAGCCTCTCTCCGCTCACTGAGCGGGGAGGGGCTTGCGAGCGCCGCTGATCTCTATGGAGAGATCGGATGAAAACGGACAGTGTGTCCGTTTTCACCCGATCTCACCCGATCTCACCCGATCCGACGGATCTGGACGTGTGGTCCATACGTCTGGATTTGGCGGATCGGACCGGATCGGATGTCAGCGGACATGTCTCCGCTGACATCCGACGCTCCATAGAGTAACATGGAGCGCTCGTTCAGATCCGCCGTCAAAACTGACAGGCGGATCTGAACGGGCCTTCCGTGTGAAAGGGGCCTAATGCAGCGATCAGAAAACCGATCGCTTAGTGACACTGGCAAAAGGGGGTGAAGGGGTTAACTAGGGGCAATCAGGGGGTTAAACCTTTATTAGGGGGGGGGGGGTAGGGGGCTACCTTGGACCTAAAACTAACTGCCCTGACAGTTATTACAGTCACACTGACACTAAATGCAGTGATCAGTAAATAAATGATCACTGCAATTAGTGACACTGTGACTGGGGGGGCAGGGGGTGATCTGGGGGGTGATCAGGGGGTGACAGGGGGGTGGAATATGTGCCTATCTGTACTGGTGTCAGTGTACTGTTGTGCACTAACCTTTACACGTTCACAGCTCGGCGTCCCCGGTCACATAGACCGGCGCACCGAGCGTGACATCACTTCCGCCTTCCTGTCTATACAATAGACAGGAAGGGGAAGCTTTTCATTGGCCAGGAGCGATCGCGAGGGGGTGGCCAGAAACGACTGGCCGTCCCCTCGTCCCGCATCGCTTCTGAAGCCATCCCGACCGTCCCCGATCGGACCCCCCAACCGCCTGAAGAATGTCACGTACAGGTACGTGATTCTGCCTGTACGTGCCATTCTGTTGACGTATATATACATGGGGCGGTCGGGAAGTGGTTAAAGACCTTGGTTCCCTCAAATCATTTATTCAGGTTCTCAATGAGAACAACAGGGGTATAAAATTGGACTTTACTGCCAGTGATCAACAGGTCTCCTTTTTGGATTTAAACTTAGTGGTCGAGGGGGATAAAATACTTACCACAACACATTCTAA
>CM053028.1:196039524-196175523 GCA_028564925.1 Lithobates sylvaticus
TTTTTGGGGGCATTTTGTTGTGCGTTTGTATGCATTACGTACGTTAATGAGCGTTTTTGTACAGTGTTTTTCCAAGCGTTGTGAAGCTTTGGTGTTTTTGGGTCTATTAACTGTCACATCCTTTGTTGCTATGCGTTTTTCTATTTTCAGCTGCTTCAAAAATGCACAAATCTGCCCGAATCGCGCTACAAAAGTAGCTCCAAAACGTTTTGGGGCTTCAGGTGTTTTGGAGTGAAGATGTGACTTTGTAGACAATAATAGATTTTTCTCTTCTGAGCATTTTAGAGCTTCAAGCTACAAAACACTGAGGTGTGAATGGAGCCCTAATTGTTGATAGCACTCCAAGCACCCATAGCAGGTGTGCGGTTTGCTGGGGTGACAAAACATGTTACAAACGCAACAAAATGCCACGAAGATCCACGACCGAAAAGGTTCTGGAGCTACTTTTGGGGCATTTTTCGCGTGTAGGGCAGCCCAAGGTGGCGCGCACATTAATGCCTGAAAGGTTACGATATGCTCAGGTGTGAATGGGGCCTGCAGGAGGTTGTACAATCAGATTGTAATCAGTGTACTTTTGTGTCATTTCTCTTTTCTGCAGTCCAATCAGTCCAGACATGTTGTCAGTATCCTTGCTATTGTCGGAGGTGATTGCAGTGCCCTGGAGCCATAAAGGAGGACTATTGTAGGACTGGTGGAGTGTGCTTGTAGAGCTCAGTGGGGGGTGCTCAGGGACTAGAATAGGAAGAAAGGAGAGGGAGGGATCACAGCAGTTTCGTCCAGGAAGGTGTCAAACATTAACACAAAAGTGACCCGACCAGTCCGGAGTGCAGACTGGAGTCCTCCGGTCATTGTAATAGACATGACATCCTGCTCCAGCCTCCTGCTGGGGGGTCCTTCTTCTTGTGTCCTTCATAGCGGACTATAGGGACTCACTAAGGAAGGGACACCATGGCTGTCAGCTCCTGGGATCGCTGCAGGGTCAGGGACAGAATACAAGCCGCACTGGCCGGACTACAGGAACTCCGCACCTTAAGGGAGACACAGGGCAGGAGGGTGGCCGCTGTGCTGCACCTACCGCACACTCCACTACAGGGCCACAAGGTAGGTTCACACACCATCAGTATATTGGGAGAATGACTGGGGGGCTCATACTATTTTTTCTGTTTTGAATTGTTTACACTAGACAAAGTGTGGAAAAGATATTCACAGTGGATCGCTATTTAGAGTGCATCTAAGCAGCGGCTGTCCGGGGTTCAGGAGGGCTCTATTTTTTATAAATTATAAACTTTATAAAGAGGCAAATGATTAGTATGACATGCTAATGATTAGCTTCTTTATAAAGTGCTATTTGGTAGCGAGAAATAACTGATGTTTAGGAGCCCTCCTGAACACCTGACAGCGGTTGCTTAGCTGCACCCTGGACAGTGCCAACCATTTGTTGGCACTGTCAAATCCTGTATAATAACTTGGCGCTATATAAATCCTGTATAATAACTGTTGGCGCTATACAAATCCTGTGTAATAACTGTTGGCGCTATATAAATCCTGTATAATAACAGCTGGCACAATATAAATCATGTATAATAACAGCTGGCACGATATAAATCATGTATAATAACTGTTGGCGCTGTCAAATCCTGTATAATAACTGTTGGCGCTATATAAATCCTGTGTAATAACTGTTGGCGCTGTCAAATCCTGTATAATAACGGCTGGCGCTGTCAAATCCTGTATAATAACTGTTGGCGCTATATAAATCCTGTGTAATAACTGTTGGCGCTGTCAAATCCTGTATAATAACGGTTGGCACGATATCAATCCTGTATAATAACTTTTGGCGCTATACAAATCGTGTATAATAATAATAATAATGCACTGCAACCGCGAGCCAATCGTTTGACTTGCAGTTGCAGCACAGCCTGATTGACTTTAATGGCCGTTTGAGAAGCGGTGCCGCCTGTCAGCTCGGCATGTCACATTAGATTTAGGGCACATTTAGCTGTGCAAAGAAGTTTGGGTGCCATTAATGCACCTAATGCATTAGGACGTGTTAATGGTGCATTTTTGGTGCATTTGTCTCACATTGAGGCTGGGCTCACTTTAAGATCGCATGCGGCTCATGGCAGGGGTTCGGTGCTTTCCTGTTCTCCATTTCAGGGACGAATCAGGCCTGAATTTTTGCCTGAATTCGGACCTAAAACTGAGCCAAAGACACACAGGACCCTTTTGCAGTGCGCTCCGCAGCCACCCGGAGATGTGTGAACCAGCTCCATTGAGAGCCGATCACACTCTCCTGTCATGCGAATAGGATGCGGGGAAATCCACATCCAATTCACATAAGTGTGAAGCCAGCCTTAGGCTGAACATCACACTTTCTGCAGTTGTGGCTCACAGCAGGGGTCCGTGGCATCGCTGTCAGGGTGGATTTGTTTTAAATCAATCATTTTTAAAGAGCAACTATCATCTCTGTCCCGCATCGGCTCCTCCTCTGACCCGCTGTTGACTCATTCATTTTAATGGGACGGCTGGTTATGCGGCAGTGACACAAGGTGAGGAACATGGTGGCAGCTGGTGAGTGGATGCCTGCTAACAGGCGCTGCCATGATGGATCTGAAATTACTTATTCCTGCTGCTAGTTAGAATCTAAATGAAAAAATGAAGGTTTCCTATTTAGAATTATAAGCTGTCAGGTTAGTAAAACAGCGATATCAGAACCGATTCAATTATACAGTTTGTAGTGTACATAGATTTACAAAATAATGGGATAAAGGAATAATCCTGAACTTTGTTTTATCTCATTGAAGGGGAGGGGGAGGGGTAGGTGGGACTTTAAATGAGGCAGTGACTGGGTTATGTCATATGCCTCCATCCCTGGTACATATAAAATACAGGGGAAATTTGACTTTAAATGAAGCACACGGCTATGCTGTGATGAAAAAAATCAATATATAATATTGTGTTTATTGGTACATATACGCGTTGAGTCATAAAATACAGTGAATAAATAGTATTGCTCATTAGTAACACATGGTACATATTTATTCACTGTATTTTGTTATGACTCAACGCGTGTATATGTACAAATAAACATGATATTATATATCAATTTTTTTAATCACAGCATAGTTGTATGCTTCATTTAAAGTCCCAAATTTCCCCTCTATTTTATTTGCTTTATCTCATTGTTACTGTAAAATTGTGTGAATGTATCAATGCAGTGCATGTTATCTCAGCTTGCAGAGCTTGGATTCATTGAATGAGTTTACCAAAAATGTAATTATTGCAGAATATACAGCCTCATGCTACATAACTAAGCTCCATTTCATCCTGAATAAACTACATTTTTTATGTATCTTAAATAGAAAACTATCTTTAGAATGATTTTTACTCCAAAAGCATTTTATTAAAATAAATTTGATAAAAAAAGATCTGATTTTATCCACCCTGATCCTTGTATACCGATTCAGGTGCGAATCAGGTCCAAATTTCCGCCTGAATTTGCACCTGATTTGCAGCCAAAGACACACAGGACCCTTCTGCAATGTGGACCGCATAACATTTTCTGTGTTGTTTTTTTATTGTATATATTTTTGTATTATCATCTAACACTTTCTAAATGCATCCCAAACACAATGTAAACACAATGTGAACGCCATAAGGCCATGTTGTGACGTGTTTGCGGTGCGTTTGCAGAACATTTACATTGATATCAATGGAAGTGTTTGGGGAATGGCAAAGCCTGGCAAACAACACATGTTGGGTCAATCTTGATGCGATGAGACGCTAATGCAACTATGTGAACATCACTGGGTGCCACAATGCACACAATTTTGACAGGCGCTTCAAAAACGCTCATGAAATGGCTGTTTTAAGGGCTCTTTTACACTGGCACTGAATATAGGCTATCATACACCTATCAATGCCACTCAAAATTGTTAAAATAGGGAGCTGATGGAAGTGTTCACACTGTAGAATTAACATTGCTTCCTCTTGCGGTGAGGCAAAAAAACAGGCATTGATGCTTTTGCAGCTGCCTCCATTCACTGCTATTAAAACGCACCACGAGCGCCTCATACAAGCACTGTAAACACGCCTATGGTGTTTACAGGGTGTTGAAGGTGCGGTTGCAAAACTAAAAAAATTATCATTTCCCATTTTAGCCTTGGAAAAAAAAAAAAAAAAAAACATTTCACAGGGCGTTTGAGGAGTGTTGCCTGACAGGACATGAATGCCTGTACAACTCATCCAAAATGCTCAGTAACACTATAGGTGTGTTATTACACTTTAAACAGGAAGTAAACCCCCGATGGGTTTACTTCCTCTTTGTTTCCCTTCAAAGGTAAAGCATAATGGGCTACTATGCATCGCATAATGTGTCACTTACCTGACACAGGAGCCTACGATGTCACCGCTGTCCCCTCTTCCATGGAGTGTCCATCTTCTTTCTGAGTATCAGGTAAGCCTTAATCTAGGCTTACCTGTAGGTCAAAGTGGTCTGTAAGGGTTTACAACCACTTAGGCTGTCTTAGAATTCAACGCTGAAAGAGCCCTCAGTGTAAATGTAGCCTTACAGATTGTGCTTTTTTTTGCCATCTGTGTCCCATAAGGGAGATTTCCCTTCACTTCCTGTCCCACAGCCACAACAGGAAGTGAGTGGATATCTCTGGTAGTCACCAGGGTCACCAGAACTAGTGTCCCCTTGAGAAGGTTTTCCCTTTATTCTTGTAAGGGCCTTTTTACACTGATCAGTTTTTCTTTCGCTTTTACTTTACGAAAAGAAAAATGCATGATCATTAAATCCTATGGAACTCTTGCATTTTTAAAAGTCCTGCATGCTGCATTTTTGGGACATGTTTGGTGTGGTAAAAAAATGCACCAAAAACACACCTCCCCATTGCAATAAATGAAAAATGCATCAAAAGCATGGCAAAAATGCATCAAAAAACACATCTGCTATTGCGTTTTTGGTGTGGTTTTAGATTCACATGTCCTTTTTTCACCGGAGCAAAATGCATCGGAAACGCGGCAAAGATACACTATATAGCAAAAAAAGCAGGCCATAGATGATGCAATTTTATTTTCTACATCCACGAGTGCAGTCAGTGTTGATGGGGAAATCACTCCCATGGAGCTATTGTGTTCTCCTGATGGAGGGGGTTTAGCTTCCCTGGCGGTAGAACACAGTGATTACTGCTAGTGGCTATAAACGCTGGTATAATTGCATGCTAAAAATCCAACATGGTGGTTGTACCCAAGTTAATCGATGGATCGACTTGGGTACACTCAGCCTGCCTCTAGATGGATTTTGATTCCATCCATCTATGGCTGGCTTAATCCCTCACCACTCTATCTTTACTTCCACTTTTGGAGGTAGAAGGAATAATCTCTGCACCCTCTGCTTCTTCGGAAATTTCCTGAATGGTAACTATAGCCTTTTTAATGAGATGTTTGTTTTCTTTCAATGGGTGTTCTAATCCCTCTCCACTCTAAAAATCTAAAACTAAAATAAAAATTTTGCCTTCAGTTATACTGCTCCATGCACACTAGCTCTTAGAAGCTGTTAACATTTTTTTTCTCTGCTCCTAGAAGCCAAATAGTGGTATTCTATGGGGGTTATTTACAAAAGGCTAATCCACATTGCACTACAAGTGCAAACTTCAAATGCAAAGTGCACTTGAAATTGCACTGAAAGAGCACTTGGAAGTAAAGTCGCTGTAGATCCGAGGGGGACATGCAAGGAAATAAAAAAAAACAGCATTTTAGCTTGCACATGATTGGATGATAAAATCAGCAGAGCTTCCCCTCAGATTTACAGCGACTGCACTTCCAAGTGCACTTGCAGTGCAAAGTGGATTTGCCTTTCGTAAATAACCCCCTATGTGTCCATGTACACTGCTTTAAGCTATCAGCGTTTTTTGAGCTTTAGCGTCTATAGGAGCAGAATTAATTTTTTTTGTAAAGTTTCTTGGAGCATTTTTACAGCAGAATTGCTCCTTAACGCTACTAATAGCTTCTTTTTTTTTTTTTCCTTTTAATGCAAAAATTCTAATAAAATGCTAATGCTCCTAAACGCTCCCGAACACTCTTAAAACACTGCTAAAACACTACTACAAACATCTATTACCAGCGTTTTTTGTCCAGCATTTTTCACAGCGTTTGCTTAGCTTAAAAGAAATGCTAGTGTGCATGGAGCCTTAAGCTAAACTCCAGGTACAATCTTTATTGTAATTACTTACATTGGTCCAGCTTGGCACGATGTAAGTATGCTTATCGCATACCTAAAGGGCCGCTGGGGAAGCTGACAGTCACAGTTGCCCTCTGAATTCTGACCACAACAGGGATTCATAAAATGACTTGTATTTTTTCCATCAATACAAGGCATTTTCTGATTTGACAGGATGCAGATTGCGGCATCACTGCCCCTCCTTTACACCACAACAATCAGAGAATGCCGCTGTTTACCAATACTTTGGGTGGCTTCACACTGATTGGCTGCGCTTTGGCCGCAGCACAGTGTACCCACAGTTTATGTGCAGGTTAGCTGTGCTTTCCCATAGAATTCTAATATGTCCCACAGTTTTGATGTGTCTTCTGAAAGCGCACTAAAAGTCCTGCATGCAGGACGTTTGGTGCACTTTGAAAAAGTGCACCAAACGTATGGGACATAATAGAAATCTATGGGAAAGTGCAGCTAACATGCACAAAAAACGCAGGTAGTGTAGTGGGGCAGTGTGAAAGCACCCTTACTGTACATTTTCTTTCCTCTTTCTATAGAGGTGAAAATAATCACGCTCAATTTACTTTTGAAAAATTGTGTTGTTTTTTTTTAAAGACTTTTTACATTTTTTTTCGATTTTCTTAGATATGGGGACGTCGTAGGTGGCATGGTTATTATTTATTATTATTATTTTTTTACTTTTTACTTCTTATCATGGATTACAGAACAATTAGCCTGTGTGTAGGTGTGGTTGAGTAGTTTAGCAAAAGACACTTGGCAGGGCTGACACCATTTAGTCCGCGACAATGCGTTATATTTTTAGTCCTCAGCAGAACTTATGAGCCGAGTGCATTTTTTGCTTTTTAAATGTATTTTTTGTATTTTCCTGTTCTTGTATGGATGGATAAAACATGGGAAATGTGCATGTATTGCAAATTTACGATACATTTTCTTGAAAGGAATGGAGGATTTCACAGGAATATGTGTTAAGGTGAGACTTTCATCCACTGGTCCTGAAAGCAAATATTTTCTTAGATATTCTGCAAGAACCAAGTTTGGAGTTTAGTGTGTGTGCTTGCATGGGAGTCATTTATTTTGCTTGCACTAACCTTTAAATCCTAATGTTGACCATGCTTTCTCTTGAACAAGCAGTGCTTTCACCAACATGCCACTCAATATATTACTCATTACTTCTTAATGGTTAACTCAAGTAGAACTAAAGAGTTACTTGAAGTTAAACTACTCATCTTTTTCTGTTTAACTGAACTGCAGGCAGTTATTTAAAACACCACATCAAGTTAAAGATTCACTAAAGGCTAAAACCAGCCATACATGGATCGAATTTCGGACGCTTCTGCAGGGACTGGCCGAATTTCGATCCATGTATGAGCAACCTGGTTGTACAAAAGTCGATCTATCGGCCGACTTCTGTACAGCCAGGCTGACAGATAAATGCCGCAGTGCTGCCAGCTATAGCCAGCATCACTGATCACTCACTCACACACAATAGCTCAGAGGCGGTAATTCCCCTATTCAATTCCAATGGAAGAATTGAGTCATTTTTTTTACGTTCAATCCCCTGGTTGAATGAAAAAAAAAAAAAAAAAGAATCATCTATGGGCTGCCTAAGTCCACTTTCTTAAAAAGAAGTATCAAATGCACCCGTATTTACTAAAAAAAAAAGCATGCATTGCAGCCTGGATCAGTGGATCGCGGCTTCAGTGTGCAAGCTTAAAGTGATACTAAAGTCTAGTTTTTTTTTTAGTTAAAAATAACAAACATGTTATACTTACCTGCTCTATTGTAGTGGTTTTGCACAGAGCAGCCCAGATCCTCCTCTTCTCGGGTCCCTCATTGGCGCTCCTGGCCCCTCCCTCCTGTCGAGTGCCCCCACAACAAGGCGCAGCTCTGTATGTCCATTCAGACACAGAGCCACGGATTCGGCCTGCCCCTTCTCTCCCTTGATTAGCTAACTGACTTTGATTGACAGAAGTGGGAGCCAATGGTGCCGCTGCTGTGTCTCAGCCAATGAGGAGGGAGAGTTCCGGACAGCCGAAGCACTCATGCACATCGCTGCATAGAAATGGACTCAGGTAAGTTTTAGGGGGCTGCTATACACAGAAGTTTTTTTTATCTCAATGCATAGAGCTGAAGTTAGAAGCTGATTGGTTACTGCATACAGCTGCACGAGATTCTATATGCACCAGTTTTAGTAAATCTCCACCTATGGTACATGTTACACTCTAAATATGGGTGTAACACGTAACATGGTAAGAAAGGTGGAATTGCATACTTACATAGTTCTCAGGTTTAAACAGTCCACCCAGTTCAACCAATAGAAAAAATAAATGAATAGAAAACCTCCATATATATATATATATATATATATATATACACGAAGCATGGTTCCATCTGCTCCAGCATGTAAAAAAAATCCTTCCTGATCCCCAGAAGGCAATCAGATATTCTCTGGATCAACTAACCCTGGTACTATTACCTATACATTTTAGTATGCGGTTATATTTTGCGCATTTAGGAATGCTTCCAGCTCTTTTTTAAAACATTCTACTGAGCTAGCCAGAACTAGTTCTTGAGGGAGTCTATTCCACATTTTCACAGCTGTTACTGTGAAGAAGCCTTTCTGTATGTGCAGGTGGAGCAAAAAAATGTAGATTCCCTTCAAAGCAGCAACTGTCAGAATACCGAAACAGCGGGTGCATCTGATAGGATGTATAGAATTTTCTATTTGGATCCTTCGAAAGCTCCTAAGCATGTAGATTAGGGGGCGGCGCGTGGATTAGGAGGGGGGTACCCCTGCGCCCCTAATCGAGCGGCCGCCACTGCTCCTAAGGAAGGACTTCAGAGGTGTAGGACACAGCCACATTGTCTGCCAGCAGTGTCTAGATACTACTGGCTAAGGAGAATATACACCTCTTTAACAGGCGAAAAAGTTCACATAAATGCATTCAATTATATTTTTAGCCGCATACAAAAAATATATAAATAAACAGAGGTTACACTGTAGTCAGCTGCAGGGGCAGCTACGGTGTAACTTTTTTTTAAATTTACATAAGAATGAACATATTGTTGCAGAACTTGTTTACAACATTTTTGTTTAACCAAGAGCACAGTAAAACCTTGGATTGCGAGTAACGCGGTTTACGAGCGTTTCACAATACAAGCTGTTTTTTAATTCTGACTCGATCAGCGTCCAGGTATAGAGGGTATGTGTCAGAGTAGCAAGGAGAAGGTTTATAGTAACTTTAAGGCCCCTTTCACACGGGGCTTTTTTCATGCGGTGCAGCGCTAAAAATAGCGCCTGTTCACCGCATGAAAAAATCCTGCCCCTTTAACTCCAGTGTGAAAGCCGGCGGGCCTTCACACTGGAGCGGTGCGCTAGCAGGATGACAAAAAAAGTCCTGCTAGCAGCATCTTTGGAGCGGGATAGGAGCGGTGTGTTCACCGCTCCTATACCGCTCCTTCCCATTGAAAAGAATGGGAGACCGCGGTAAAACCGCGGCAATACCGCCGCAAAGCGCCGATACGGCGGCGCTCTGCTGGGGGGTGTTTTTTTTTTTTCGGCCGCTCGCGGTGGGGTAAAACCGCACCGCGAGCGGCCGAAAACCGCGGTAAAAACGACGGTAAAGCAGCGCTAAATATAGCGCTGCTTTACCGTCACCGCGGCTCACCGCCCCAGTGTGAAAGGGGCCTAAAGGTGACACAGATTTTTTTAAACAAGAAGAACTTTCTTTTTTCAACCCTAATTTATCAAACCCTCGCATTAAAAAAGAATATATACAAAATGCTGAACACCTCCAAGATCCCATTTAATCCCATTAATAAAGCTGAACTCTGAGCAAACCGCTAAATACACAGAGCATTACTTCATATGTTAAAGCAACTGTTTTAGCTTCTGAGGAATTTGTATTTTTGTCCACCAGTCCTGAGATAAACTGACTTGTGTTCAACCAGCTAGCCCCCGCATGGTTTTAAATTCAGCCAGTCCCTGCTGAACTGGCTGCATTTGGATCAATGCGTGGCCAGTGTTTCGTCAGATTGGGCGACCCATCAGATTATGTAACGGAAGTGACGTTCCGTCGCCGCCATTTGGTTACACCCCGTAGTCACCCACAGTAAGGATACAGTGAGAAGGCGGCAAGTGGACATCTTGTTACACCCACCGGAGTCTTGAATTTCACACTTTTTTTTAACAGTAAACTCAGCGTTGAAATCCGTCAGACTGTTTTGATGTTGATTGTTCAAAGCAGATTACAAGCCTGTGAGATCAGCAGGTTTGCCGCTGCTTTTTAAATCCAACATCTAAACAGTCAGACGGATTTTTAAATACTGTATTTCACTATATAAGCTCAGTTTACTGTTAAAAATAAGTGTGAAATGCAAGATTCCGGTCGATGTCACAAGATATACACTTGCCGCCTTCACTGTATCCGTACTGTGGGCGACTGCTCGGTGTAGCAAGATGGCGGCAATGGAACCTCATTTCCGTTACAAAATCTGATGGGTCTCCTAATCTGACGAAACACCCACTTCACAGCATGCCCCTTGTTATCACATAAACACTGCAGCACAACTGATTGGCTCATCATGCTGCTTCTCTCTCACTATGTCTGAGCTCTGCTGTACACGCTAAAATTTAAGCAGTGTATGGTTCTGCCTGCTCCATTCTGTTTGACAAAAGTTGGTGGATCAGTCAACTTTTGAATGTGTGTGTATGTAGGGATAGGTGGCGCTACCTTTCCACCTAGAGAGTAATCCCTGGTGGTGACTAGCAGTGATAGATGTAAAACTTAATTGGACTTCTGGGTGGTGTGGGCTAGGATATCGAATCCCATAAGTTGATGACTAAGAGGTTGTCTAAACCTTTTAAGTATGTATAAATGTGAATCCACCAAAAATTAATAGTGATGTCAGAAAATGAAATATAATATTAGTGTATAGATTCATACAATAGAGTATTGGTGCTTGTGATAACCTATACCTCCTCACTTATGTGTAAATTACTCAGTGTTTACTATATTTAAAATATCATGTAATGGAGATTTTATATGCATATAGTTACATAGTTAGTAAGGTTGAATAAAGACACCAGTCCATCCTGAGTGAGTGTCTACAACTGTCCCTATTCCTGTACATTGCACACTCACATTGGTCCCTACCCTCAAGGAGCCCACTATCCAAGGTCCCCATGCATATACTAGGGCCAATTTCTGGACAGAAGCCAATTAACCTACCTGCATGTCTTTGGAGTGTGGGAGGAAACTGGAGTACCCAGAGGAAACCCACGCAGGCACAGGGAGAACATGCAACCCTTTGTACTAGCTAGGTGAGAGTGCTACCTCTACACCACTGTGCCACCCCAAATATGAGATCTGCGGGGCTAGAGTACATCAAGAAAAAAAATCCTTTATGCTATAATGTGAACACAGTATAAAAGTGCTATAGAAAAGTGCAGAAAAAGTCTCTTAAAAAAACACAGTCCTAGTAAATAATGCAAGCCTTTAGATTCAGTTAATAGTACTAGTTGCTCAAAAACCAATCCAAAGTGACGTGCAAAATTAGGGGTCTTTATCTGGGGCCGTCTTTCTCTTTAATAGATCCAACCTTTAATATGCCCCGGTTTGATGTTCCTACTGGTGATGGATGATGTTGGGATGGTGTGCCAGTTCCTGGATGTATACTTCTCTCCTGGCGTTTTAGGCCCTCGGTATATCTTCACATAGATAAAAGACGGGCACTAATAGTCAATAGTCAGCATCAGTCAACTTTTATCAAAGGAACCTGTTGGGAAATTGTCAGCCGAAAGATGCAGGCACTGTTTGGGTTTCTGAAAGCTGACAGCATCGGGTGTCCAAATACAATCTGTACTGTTAGCATGGATGGATTGAAATTTTTGATCAGTGAGTTGTCTCTCCGCCTTGACAGAGATTATTTACACAACTTTTGTCGAAAGGACATGTCAAAAATATTTGGACAACTAGAGGCTGCAGCCACTGATTGCATTATTTTGACAGCGACATGATCTCTCTGATCCGCTTCCTATTTAAAAAAACTGCAACCTAGGATGGATCATTGCAGATTAGGAGGAGGGAATCATTGCATGGCTCATATTAATAATGTGTCTTAAAGTGGAATTAAACTGGAAGAGGATCAGAAGGATCATGCAATCTGATCCAATGATGTGATATTTTGCATATACTCTGACTTTACAGAGGACCTCCAGGCTGACTTTTAATATTAGGACACTTACCTGTCCAGGAATCCAGCGGTGTCTTCACCCAAACCGATTTTCCAATCAGCTACCGGGTGCTGCCGCCTCCATCTCCACTGAGGGAAACCGGCAGTGAAGCCATGTTGCTTCGTAGCCAGTTCTCTACTGCGCATGCACGAAACATGCTGCACTCTCTAATTGGGCCAGCTGTGGGGAAGGAGGAGGGGGGCCAAACTTCTGGTTGAGTTTTCTGCGGCAAACTCAGCCAGAAGTGGGAGCGGGTACCTGTCAAAACCAGGTACCCACTTCCCCCCTACCCAAAAAGGTGCCAAATGTGGCAGCGGAGGGGGATGGGAGGAAGATAAGCAGAGCTTCCCCTTTTGGGTGGAGCTCCGCTTTAATACAGTGTCTAGGAAAAGCTTCAAAGTCATTTAAAATATCCAAAGTTTTAGGTTCGTTTGTAATAAGGACCCCTGATAAGGCAGAACAGCCAGCCCCCCTGGAGCGCTGGCTGTACTTTCTTATTGCAGACACCAATCCTCTTCCTGTCTCCCCCCTGCAGCGATGCCAGCTTCTCCTCCTATCTCCCACCAGCTGCACTACAGGGGGGAGTGATGCTAGCATATGTGCCCCTTCCATTTGCTGTATGGGCCCCCTGCGTGCCCCTATCCTCTGCAGTGCTGCCGGGTTCCCTCCTCTCCTCTGCTGCTGTAGCTTTTGCAGGCACACAGGGGATGTTTCAGGATGGAGAGGAATTTAAATATATACAGTAATTTAGTGGCCCCTTGCTTTCTTGAATGAACACAATGGGGTTGATTTACTAAAGGCAAATCCACTTTGCAATACAAGTGCACTTGAAAGTGCAGTCGCTGTAGATCTGAGGGGAAGATCTGAGATGAGGGGAAGCTCTGCTGATTTTATCATCCAATCATGTGCAAGCAAAAATGCTGTTTTTTATTTTCCTTGCATGTCCCCCTCGGATTTACAGCGACTGCACTTTTAGTGTAAAGTGGATTTGCCTCTAGTAAATAAACCCCTATGAGTGATCGGTACCAGTCACTCCTGTGTCCATTTATCACTGAAGTATAGTAAACTGTGTTTACTATGCTCCAGTGTGTGAATGAGCAAGAAGCTTTAGAGCGCTTCCAATTCATTCATCATTCATTCATTCATCAGAGAAAGAGACTGATAAATCTATGTCCTCAGTCACTTTCGGCCGGGGACCTGTCAGTTAGGCTGTATGGGCCCCGTGGTTTCTAACAGCAGCTCTGTTTGTAATGTTATCAGTTGTTAATATATACGTGATGGGAAGTTTTTTGACAGTGAAAACACTAATATCTGTTTTTATTCTAATGACAATAATCCTGTATATATTATTGGTAAAAAAGTTTGAATATGACATGGATTGAAATGTGTCCAGTTCTTCAGGGACATGGATTGAAATTCGCCCTCATCAGCAGGGACCAGACAAATTTTGATCCATGTCAACTTTCATATAACCACTCAGTTGGGTTTTCCCTGATCGATCAGTGCCACCAACTTTAGCTGGCAGTAGTGATCAGTGTATCCTAATGGCTGGGAAGTGTCCCTGTCATCAAAATACAAAGGCTCAGCAGCAGGATTTACCCCATCCACATCCGAGTGTGTGGATGGGGGAATCGGGTCATTTTTTTTTTTTCATTTAACCCACTGGTTGAACGAAATAAAATGAGTAATGTATGGCCCTCCTTAGTGGAGTAAACTACCATTTAAGTGGACAAGTAAAAGGCGCAAGGCACTAGTACCTCTGAAGTACCCTATAAAGTCCAAATAAGTCTGAAATAATATGGAGCAAATACTCAGGGCTGCCACTGAAGGAGACCAGAAGCCAAAATTCCAGCAAGCTGAGAGAGAGACAAGGAGAGGACCCCCGCTCCTTGTTTCCCAAACCACAATTTAAGGGATGTTGTATATAACTGTGTCATAAAAATTCCAGCTGACTTGTTTTTTGTTTGTTTTAGTCTCACTTGAGGAATCGCCTTGATCAGCAAATAAGTGCACGCAATCTGGATGGAGATAAATCATCAACAGAACATCTGGAAAGTGATAGCAGGCCAAGCTCAGGTAAGAAAACAGACCAGTAGACCAAAAGTTTACTTTTGTGGTTGATTACACAATTGTAAATTAGGGATTGACTTTAGTTAACCTCCCTGGTGGTATGATTTTTGATGCTCAAAGCGGTACATTGTTTTGCATAGAAATTTGGCGTTTTATATTGTAGGCCTTTGTTAGGCCTTTTTTAGGCCTAATTCTTAGGAATAACTCACTTAAATCTGTCCAAACAAGAGTCTAGTAGACATCCCGGGTATGATAAAGTTTGAAACTTGAAATCATAAATTATAATATAATAAATAACTATAAATATTTATAAAAAATAATAATATAATAATAATAACATTTATTTAGTAATGTGATCAAATCAAAAAACACTGAAATTTGCTCAGTTGCACAATTGTCGCTGTCGTTATTTTCAGTGTTTGATGACAAATTTCCCCACAAACCAATATCGCTCAATTCTTACATAGTTAGTAAGGTTGATAGAGTCCACCAGTCCATCCAGTTCAACCTGCAAGTGATTCTAATTTTTTTATCGCTGTTTTCTAGCTGGTCTAAAACCGCTTTTGACGTAAAGGGACACTTTTTGGTTGCTATGGACAATCTCAAGTTTCCAGGAAGAAAGAACAGTATATATAATATAAAACTGCATGCAGGGCACTGGATAAAGCAATAGGGACAAAAGGGTGGGGAAATAATTTGATACAGTAATGTAATCTGTAACAATACAGTATAGGGTATGTGTTGTGTGTTTTTCAATTTTTGAATTTGGTGCCGTGCTCCATCCCCGCGCGCTGCGATGCTCGCAGGCAACGGAGCTCGGCACTGTGATAGATAGAGCGGAGGCCACGGCTCGCACACACAGCGGGGAGACATTGCAGGATCCTGGGGACAAGGTAAGTGACTTTGCCTGGATCCTGCGATGCAATCCCGAGTGTGGCTCGGGTTTACCGCTTTTGGTACTGAAAATTCACCTGAGCCACACTCAGGAATACCACCAGAGAGGTTAAGCCTAGTACACACAATCAGAAAATTGGACAAAAAATACAGCTTTTGAAGCAATCGTATGATAGTCTGATGCACAGCTTTCGAGAGATGATCTCGACAGTTTGTGCTAAATTATCCGAAGGGACAAACATGAAAATTTTTCTCGGACGATACCAGAATGTATGACTTTCGTTGATTCAGTACAGTATTCGTCCGGAAAAAATAGGACGACCAAGACCATGCATGCTCAGAAATGACAGAATACATTACAATACAACACATTACATCACTTCCGAGACTGTATTATGTCATACGAGAATTTTCATACCTTTAACCTGACGGTATTCCCGAATCTGGCTCGGGGCGGGAACTTCAGTACCAAAAGCGGTAACCCTGAGCCAGACTCGGGCTTGCATTGCAGGATACAGGGGGAATTTACTTACCTTGTCCCCTGGATCCTGCGATGTCTCCCCGATGTGTGTGCGAGCCGTCTGCTCGCTCGATTCACACAGTGCCTGAGTGCCGCTGATCTCCGTTCCCTGCGACGTTACGACGCACGGGAGCGGAGATCGGCGCCAAATTCAAAAAAGTTAAAAAACACAATACACATACAGTACTGTACTCTTACAGATTACAGTACTGTATAAAAAAATACACATCCCCTTTGTCCCTAGTGGTCTGCCCAGTGCCCTGCATGTCATTTTATATAATAAATTGATTTTTTTTCTGCCTGGAAACTGGAGATTGTCCATAGCAACCAAAAAGTGTCCCTTTATGTCAAAAGTGGTTTTAGACCAGCTAGAAAACACAGATCATATATTAGAATTACTTGCAGAATTGAGCGATTTGTGGGGAAATTCATCATTAAACACTAAATCTAATGACAGCGACAATTCTGCAAACTGAGCAAATTTCAGTGATTCAATTATTTAATATTTTTTGTAGTTATTTATTATATTTTAATTTATGATTTTGTGTTTATCATACCCGTTTGGACAGATTTAATTGAGTTATTCCTAAGAATTGCAGGTCTACAATATAAAACGCCAAATTTCCCTGCAAAATAATTGTACCGCTTTCAGCACCTAAAACCAGAAAGAATCATACCGCCAGGGAGGTTAAAAACCTCTTTATTTTTTATATGAGACTAGCAGGGGAAAAAAACGGATGATCATTCGTCCGATATTCTCATTGTGTGTATGAGGGTTTAGTCTGGATAGAAGATCCAGAAGGAAAAAATGACTTATCAGTGTCCAAGTAATGTTGCTCCTTTATCTTCTTTCTCTTTTCTAATATTTTTCCATTTTCACTGCTCAGTGAACTTCTAAAGCAGGGAGAATGTTGTGAAGCAGTTACCTAATCCTCCCCTCCTCTGTGCCTATAGACTGGTCCCCGCAGTGTCAGAATACAAAGGCTCAGCAGGATTCCCCCTACCGCATTGAGTGTGTGGATGGGGGAATCTGGTCTTTTTTTATGTTCAACCTGCTGGTTAAACAAACAAACAAAAAAAAAAAAGAATAATGTATGGACTGCACTAGTTCAACCCACTGGTATAACAAAAAAAAGAGGGTTTCACTGGTCTAAGGTGCTGACATCATCAAGAGTCCTTACAGTCCGTACATCTCAACCCTTGCCCATAAAATCCATGGGGCACCATCTTTCGTCTTCTCTTTTAAAATTATGGACAATATCAAGGCACCCGATTCTAAAATGTAAAAACAAAACTATACTAAGGGCTCTTTCACACAGGGCGGATCAGTGCAGATCCGCCCCGTGGATAGCCGCTTGCTCAGCGGGGATCGCCGGAGCGATCTCCGCTGAGCAGGAAGATGACAGGTCCGTCTCTGCACTCCGTGCAGGGACGGACCTGTCAGAGCACCGCTCTCCCCTATGGGAGATCGGGTGACGACGGACCGTAGAGTCCGTCGTCATCCGATCCGCTCTGCAGACGGATGGAAAAATTGGGTTTTCCTCCGTCTGCAGAAACGGAGCATAGCGGGCACGGACGAGAGCGGATGTCAGCGGATGCTCATCCGCTGACACCCGCTATCCCATAGGGATACATGTATGTCCGTTTTTCATCCTAAAACGGAAGGATGAAAAACGGACATACGGTCCGTCAGTGTGAAAGAGCCCTTATAGTTACTAATAGTTTTACATATTGCAGTAACATCCACACACGTAGGACACACAACATTGGAAGTACTTTATTCCTACAAAGCAAATACATCTTTGCACACTGGTACCAACTATTAATCCAATGTCTCTCTTCTCTCCTTCACTCAGCCGATGTGACCTCAGTGTTGATGGAGAGGGGCAGGGAAAGGGCAAAAAACAAGGATGCTGTGCAGGCGCTTGAGGTCCCTCTTATCAACAGATGATGTCATTGATTGATAGGAGGACAGCAGCTTGAAGGTTGTAATGGTGCACATGTGGCTTTGTGTAACAAAAAGGAAGGTCTTATCCACCCACTGGCTAGTATGCAATTTTTAGGTATTTTGCCAAGGCACCCCTGAAGAAACCTGAAGGCACCCTGGTTGAATAAGGCTGCCCTAGACTGAACAAAAGTAGGATAGGATAACATGGGCTAGCATTAAGGAGTCATTAAACGTACAAAATACAAACACCAAGTAATTCTTTGTAACCATACTTTATTGTTGGAATTTTTTTCTGGCCCTGGTGTTGGTCAAGAGGTAACCTTAAACTTAAATCATAATTTAGCCACCTCGGCTATAAACAAAATTAAATTATTGTTCTAGTTCACAGTGTCCATCCAGACGAAGCTGGACGACTAATCCCCCACTAACCAACACCATGACTTGCAAAAGAATATTTTTAGAGAAGAAAAGAAAAAAGGGGAAGGGTGGGCGGGGGTCCCGGTCTTGCTTCAGAGAGACAGGTAAGGCCGGACGATCCGCTCTTAAAGGGCCCCGTTTCGCGGGCTTTAGCGCTCCCGCCGCCATCCACCAATCAGGCGCTGTTGCTAGCCTGCTGCACTCACCAATAGCAACCTGCAGATGAGAAATCATTCCCCTCATACTCCCCCATGTTCGCCCTGCATATTGCAGGGCTTGCCATTCTTGCTCACAGCAATTTTGCAGTTATTACAGTTGCTGTAGCTTTTATCTAAGCTTTGATAGGTGACGGTTTGTCTGTTAGAATACCTTAGAAATCTGGAACTATATCTGGAACTATAGTGCATATCAGGTCATTTCTACTAGAAGCATGTTTCCGAATTGAGTAAGGTCGCTAAACACAACTATTGTTGTTTGGAATCTAATCTGAGAAAACTTATTTTCAGTTTCAATTTTTTTTTCTTTTGCAATATAAAAAATACTTTTTTTGTAATCACATTTCTCAATAGCGCTAATATTTCTTCTGATAACTAGTGTGAATTTAGGTTATGAATTTAGGTTATGTATGTGTATTGTTTAATTTACTAAAACTGGAGAGTGTTAAATCTGGTGCAGCTCTGCATAAAAACCAATCAGTTTCCAGGTTTTTTCTTTTGTCCAGGCGTAGCCACCCTGGCGGTATGATTATGTCAGATTTGTGCGTCTCAAAGCGGTACATTGTTTTGCATAGAAATTTGGTGTTTTATATTTTAGGCCTGTAATTCTTAGTAATAACACACTTAAATCTGTCCAAACAAGAGTCTAGTAGACATCCCGGGTATGATAAAGTTTGAAACACGAAATCATAACTTATAATATAATAAATAACTCTATTTATAAAAAATAATAATATAATAATAATAAAATTAATTTCCTCACGTTTCACTATCGTGTTCTAATTTTTTATCACTACTTTCTAGCTGGTCTCAAACCGCTTTTGACGTAAAGGGACACTTTTTGGTTGCCATGGACAATCTCAAGTTTCCAGGCAGAAAGAACGGTATACAGTGGAACCTTGGATTGCGAGTAACGCGGTTAACGAGCATTTCGCAATACGAGCAATTATCTTTTAAAAATCCTGACCCGTTTTTCGAATGTTGTCTCGCAAAACAAGCACGATTCAAGCTTCAGCGGTGTGCAGTACCGCATTTGGCCAGAGGTGCGGGGGCGCCGATGACACTCAGAGACGTTCAGAAATACTCCAAAAAACTTGGAAATACTCAGTTCCCGAATGCTTCTGAGTATTTCCGAGTCTCTCCAGCACACCCCACCTCTGGCCACATGCGGTATTGCATGCAATAGAAGTCAATGTGGAACAAATTGTCTTTGTTGCCATTGACTTCTATGGGAAAACTTGCTTTGATACACGAGTGCTTTGGATTACAAGCAGTCTCCTGGAACGGATTATGCTCGTAATCCAAGGTTCCACTGTATATAATGTAAAAGTGCATGCAGGGCACTGGGCAAAGCACTAGGGAAAAGGGATGTGAAATAATTTCATACAGTAATGTAATCTGTAAGATTACAGTGTACTGTATGTTATGAATTTTGTACTTTTTGAATTTGCCGCCGGGCTCCGCCCCTTGTGTTGCGACGCTCGCAGGGAACGGAGCCCGGCACACAGAGGCTTCAGGCGGAGCACACAACCCTCAGACAATGCGGGGGGGGACATTGCAGGATCCTGGGGACAAGGTAAGTACACTGCATCAGGATTCTGCAATGCAATCCTGAGTGTGGCTCAGGGTTACCGGTACTGAAATTTAACCCCGAGCCACAACTCTGGAATACTGCCAGGGAGGTTAATTGAACAAACTGAAACTAGAGGCTAATTAGCTACCATGCACAGCTGCAACAGATTTTGCACTCTCTAGTTTTGGTAAATCAAATTTATTGTGTTTTGATTGAAAAGTGAAACCATAATAAATGTAGAGATATTCTTGTTTGTTTGCTTTTACGATATCCAGCCCATCTAAACCTACCAGTGTTCTGCCGAGAAAGGTCCGCCTGGCGGATAAGGACCCCCCTGTACATCGCTGGTGCAGCGCTTGGCAGTACGAAATACTACGGAGCTGCCGAAAATTGCCGAACGTAAAACAGCTGTGATAACTGTTATATCGTGTAAGGGGTGGATGGACCCACCCCTTGGTTACACGATATAACAGTAATAATACACCCGCCCCTTGCAGAGTAGCACGAGCATCGGGAGCGTGTGGCATAGTTTGGCATAATGTCATGTTAATTGCGCATGCGCGGTGTAGAATTCACCCACAGCTGTTTATGTTCGGCAATTTTCAGCAGCACCTGCGCAGTACAGGGAGGTCCTTATCCGCTGGGGGGAACTTTTTTGGCAGGACACCAGCTAAAATTCTTGAGGCCTCATGCACACGGGACAAAAAAAATGCTGCCTGTACAGGCGCTTGGTGGTTTATTTTTTCAGCTTGTATAATAAACACTATGTTGGCCTATGTGTCCATGCACCTTTTGGCATTTACAGGCATATTTGAAGAAGAGAGATTTACAGGGTGAAACAAAAAAAATATATCACAAGCGAAGGAGAGCTTTCTGGCAGAAAAAAAAAAATGTCATTGATTATAGTGAAAAATAAGCAGAGGGGAATGTTTTGGAAAAAAAAAGTTTTGAAGCGCAAATGCACATAAACACGCGTGCAATAGGAGCCGCTATGACCGTTTTCTATGCTGCCTTTTTCTGTGAGAGGTTCTGGAATTTTTTCAAGAGTCTCTAGTGTGGACCCTAATTGTAATGGCAGCACAATGTAGCCATGCCATAAGCTTCCAGTAATATTCACATATATGCACTCACTTTATTTGAGTTTTGTTTGTATGAACCAGGGTGTAACATACAAGCCAGCACTTCCTCCACATACAGGCTTTGTAAGCCATTGTTGACCTCCATAATGTTGTGTGTGCTAAAAATCTTTCTGCAGTTGATGCACATGTTTCAAGTGGATATTACTGCTGTGTCCCTTTTGCTGTGCCACCTTTTAATTTTATATATATAAAAAAAAAAAAAAAAAAAATATATATATATATATATATATATATATACAGTATATATATATATATAAACTACGACACTAAATATCTATTATTATTTTTCAACAGGTTTTTATGATCTGAGTGATTTAAGCTCCTGTTCTATATCCAATTCTTGCACATCTGTATATAGTGAATGTTTGCCACCAGCCTGCAAGGGTGTAAAGCCTTGTTCTCCAAAATGTGGAAACTTTGTTAAAATCTCCCGCCCAAGATCAACAGATGAAAAATCTATGTGCGCGTCGCCTGATGTTTCTACCAGAGATACCCATGAGAAAAGAACAAATTCTGGTCCCTCAAATATCCAAGGGAAAGGGAGCCAAAGACCTGTCTCAACTGGTAAGAAAATTTGTGAATACTAATGTTATCCTAAAAAAAAATCACTGTGCTCCCCTAAAAAATTTGAATCTTTATAATACCCGAAAGTAACCCCCGGGAGTGATGTCGCCGGCCGGTGCTGTGTATGGGCACCGCATCAAGGGCTTCGATCTCAGGTGAGTATTACATAATGAGCTAGTATGCTATGCATACTAGCTCATTATGCCTTTGTCTTGCAGGTGTTAGTTTTTTGTTTTTTTTTCAAAGTGGGTTTACAACCACTTTAAGAGTATTCCACAATATGAATAATTTCACACAATAAATGCCATGTATCATCACATATATATGTCCAAGATGACAGCTATAAATGAATTCATGCAATTGATGTGCTCAAAGATTTCCATAAAGTAACTTAAAACAACCTAAATAAATGTTAGTTAAGTAAAGTGCAGTCCATATAGTCAATCCGGTGACAAGTCTGCTGATTGTTGCTATATAGCCATCCACTAATCACACCTCTGATATTATTACTCCATCTGCTGCTTGAAATATGCCAGTGTATAACACACTTGTGCTCACCCCTTTTGGGTGTATTCTCACCTTGCTAAATGTGACCTCATAATTAAGTTTGGTCAAATCGCACTTTTTAGCCTCTCCGGGGCTGAGATAAAAGCAATCTAGATCTCCTCCTCCTTATTGCTGCTGTCTCCAAGTATATCAGTCTCATCAGAATACATATATGAAGGGAAAAAACGCCAGTAGTGCTTATATCATAAAAACAAATCTTTATTAAAAATGCACGAGAAATCCACTCACATATTTCAGGTGCTTCCAGCGCACCACTCATAACACACTTGTAGCTTTTATTTGGTATATCCATGACACCACACAAGTCGCAATGCAAGTACACTGGGTACAGGCGCCGTGCTGTCCTACTGCCCCTCCCCTATGCGTTACGGCACACAGACACTTGACTTCCTCAGGGGGATTCCTATTGGATGGGTCGGTGTTCACTCTATATATCCATCTGGGCCATCGCCATTTTTTTGGAGTCCAAGATTAATAAAGCCCAGGTTAATCCTAATGTTGTCAGCCTTCCGTTGCGGTTCCCTGGAATCTATAAAAAAAACTTCCGTACACCGTCTTCTCTAATATTACATATATTGGGTTTTCACAGTGTTGTATGACCGTGCGTGTCAGAGATAGATCAAATAATCAAAGTTATAAAAAATTCCCAAATCTTTCATTTTTAAAACTGTATAAAACTATCAAGCTAAACATATATATTTAATATGCCCTATGGGAGCAAAATCAATAATATTAAAAACCTTACTGTAATTATATCTAAAAATCAATATTATTTAACACCAATACTATTAATATTAAAATATTGCACCTACCCATTAACTGTATCCTCTAGAGCAGGGGTCGTCAAACTATGGCCTTCCAGTTGTTCAGGAACTACAATTCCCATCATGCCTAGTCATGTCTGTGAATGTCAGAGTTTTACAATGCCTCATGGGACGTGTAGTTCTGCAACAGCTGGAGGGCCGTAGTTTGAAGATCCCTGCTCTAGAGCACAGGTGTCAAACTGGCGGCCTTCCAGCTGTTGCAGAACTACAAGTCCCATGAGGCATTGCAAGGCTGACAGTTACAAGAATGACTCCCGCAGGCATAGGTATAATGGGACTTGTAGTTCTGCAACAGCTGGAGCGCCGCCAGTTTGACACCCCTGAGAGAAATTCCCCATATTAGTAATTACTCTTTCTTCAAACCACCTAGTGCTAATGATCCTAATTTGTATATCCACTATAATTTATTTTCAAGTTCAAGTTCTCTCACAAAATTATTCCCCCTCCAATGATTTTTAAGGGCTTATAGATCCCAAAATTGACCTCTATAATCCCTATTGTGTTTATCCTTAAAGTGCACAGACAAGTAATGTTTATCATATCCTATACTTATATTATGTATGTGCTCCTGCATTCTTTCCCTCAGGGGTCTTTTTGTTATGCCTATGTATAATAAATTACATGGGCACTTCAGGGCGACAACTTAATTGTGAGGTCACATTTAGCAAGGTGAGAATACACCCAAAAAGGGGGAGCACAAGTGTGGTGGCATATTTCAAGCAACAGATGGAGTAATATTATCACAGGTGTGATGGGTGGATGGCTATATAGCAACAATCAGCAGACTTGTCACCCGATTCACTATATGGACTGCACTTTACTTGATTAACATTTATTTAAGTTGTTTTAAGTTGTTTTATGGAATTCTTCGAGCACATCAATTGCATACAGTCGTCACTTTGGACTTATATACTGTATGTGATGATACACAGCGTTTAACTCGTGGAATGTTTTTAATTCACTTATGAAATTTCAAGTTTATTTATATTGTGGAATACTCTTAATTCACTTGTGTACCTAAAGTTAGAATAAAGATTCTAATTTATTTGGGGAGCACAGTGTTGCACAGTGATTTCTTTTTAATATTATGCCCACGCTTATGGGAATGTGAAAAGTATTTTTTTAGCTTTTGATGAATGTACATTGTTGCTCGCAAGAATTTATAACTGATTTACTAATGTTATCATGTTTAAAGACAATGGGGTTGTTTTACTAAAGACAAATAGGCTGTTCACTTTGCAAGGGAAATTTCCCTTGGCCTAATGAATAAGATGAAGGTCTGCTAACTTCAATCATTCAATTATGTGCAAGCAAAATACATTTTTTTTCATTTCCCTTGCACATTACTTTGCAAGGGAAAATTCCCTTGCAAAGTGAACAGCCTATTTGATTTTAGTAAATCAACCCCATAGTTTTCAATGTATTATTATTATTCCTAAATTCTGGTATGCTTTTTATAAAAAAACACTGAAAATAAATACACTTGCTCTCTTGAGGTATTTTGAGCCATTTATGATGCTATGTTGGTAAATCTATCAAAAATATTTTCTTTTTATTGACTCCATGCAAACTTTCAGGGCTGCTCCTTAAGAACAGGTTTAAACCTTCATGATCGATGTACAACATTCACTACTGTTTGAAATAGCAATATAGGAAAACCCTGTCACTCTGCAAAATGATTGAAAGCCTTTCTGTAAAAGAATGCCTTGCCGCCTTGTCAGTGCCACCGAATGCCTCTCGGATCCTGAGAAATTTTTTGCTGAAATCCACAAGGAAACTGACATTTGTGGAAGTGTTGATCTCCTGGGTCCTCCTGCTGACATATACAGTACAAGTGTCATTACAGGACTCTGAAGGGGGTCATGGAGATCAGCAGGACAAACCTGTGAAAGCTGTGGGGGACCCAGGAAATTAAGACTCCCAGAAGTTTCACTGTGTGCTTTACCATAAGATCTCTCAGAATCGGAGATACATTGTGTGGCATGAGCAGCGGGAAAGGAGAGTAAATAGTGTTCTTTTACAGGTATGCCTAGTTTCAGTTATGGTTTGTGTAGGGAATAGGTCACTTCAAGTTGAATTTAAAGGTATTCTACATAGTTGCATATTTACATAGTTGGTGAGGTTGAAAACAGACACAAGTCTATCCAGTCCAACTTGTGTTTGTGCTTACATGTTAATAGTACAATAGTACCCCTGTATGTTGTGGTCGTTAAGGTGCCCATCTAATAGTTTATTTAAATTATCGATGCTCCCCGCTGAAACCACTGTTTGTGAAAGAGAATTCCACATCCTTACCGCTCTTACAGTAAAGAACCAACTACGCAGTTTAAGGTTAAACCGCTCCTCTTCTAATTTTTGTGAATGGCCGCGTGTCACGGTATTTGTACATCGCTATTATATCCCCTCTCAAGCGTCTCCTCTCCAGAGAGAATAAGTTCAATGCTTGCAGTCTTTCCCCATATCTGAGATCCTCCAGTCCCTTTATTAGCTTTGTTGCCCTTCTCTTGACTCTCTCCAGTTCCAGCACATCCTCCTGAGGACTGGTGCCCAGAATTGGACAGAATACTCCAGGTGCGGCCGGACCAGAGAATTATCGTTTTATCTCTGGAGTGAATGCCCTTTTTAATGCATGCCAGTATTCTGTTGGCTTTGCTTGCAGCAGCTTGGCATTACTAGGACCCCCAGGTCCTTTTTCATCCTAGATTACCCCAGAGGTTCTCCCCCTATTGAGTTAAATGCATTCATATTTTTGGCACCTAAATGCATTTCTGTCATGAAAGTTTATAGAGGTTGCCTTTGCCGATCTCTTCATTTGGGAATGCTAATTCCCTGGCTGTCATTCTGATATTGTAAAGCGCTGCACAAACTGTTGGCGCTATATAAATCCTGTATAATAATAATAATATTTTGGCTTTAATATTGTCTGAGCTGCCGACACCAAACAGGACATTTTTCTTACAAAGATTTACAGCATGTTTACTCCAGGACAGTTACTTACAGTTACTCATAACTTCAGAAATACGCCCTGCTTTTTTTAACACCCCTGACGGTATTCCCGAGTGTGGATTGGGGTGGATTTTCAGCACCAAAAGCGATAACCCCCGAGCCACACTCGGAATTGCATCGCAGGATCCAGGTACATGTTACTTACCTTGTCCCCAGGATCCTACAATGTCTCCCCGCACTGTGTGCGAGCCGTCCTCCGCTCGATCTATCACGGAGCCAAGCTCTGTTCACTGCGAGCTACAGATTACATTACTGTATCAATTTATTTCACCTTCCCTTTGTCCCTAGTGGTTTGTCCAGTGCCCTGCATGCAGGTTTATATTATAAATACTGTTTTTTCTGCCTGGAAACTGGAGATTGTCCATAGAAACCAAAACCGTCCCTTTACATGAAAAGTGGTTTTAGACCAGCTAGAAAACAGCGATAATAAATTAGAATCACTTGCATAATTGAGCGATAGTGATTTGTGGGGAAATCCGTCATCAAACACTGAAAGTAATGACAGCGACAATTCTGCAACTGAGCAAATGTCAGTGTTTTTCATTTGATTACATTATTGAATAATTTTTATTATTATTATATTATTATTTGTTATAATTATTTATAGTTATAGTTATTTATTATATTATAATTTATGATTTCATTTTTCAAACTTTATCATACCCGGGATGTCTACTAGACTCTGGTTTGGACAGATTTAAGTGAGTTATTCCTATGAATTACAGGCCTACAATATAAAACGCCAAATTTCCATGCAAAATAATTGTACCTCTTTAAGCATCAAAAATCTGAAATAATCATACCGCCAGGGAGGTTAAACAATCCTGCAGGTTGTTGTTGCAGCTATAGAAAAATTAGGCCTGCAGAGGTGAAAAAAAGAGAAACATTAAGTTTAAAGCAGAGCTTCACGACTAAGGCGAAGTTCTGCTTTATGTACTCTTTCCCCCCGCCTCTAACACATTTGGCACATGATCTTTTTTTTGGGGTGAGCGGGTACCTATTTTAGATAAGTACCCACTCCAACTTTCACTAGGATTGCCTAGGTGATCCGAGTGGAAGTTTGCCCCCTTCTCCCATTTTTCCACAGCCTTCTGGAATACATCACAGGTCCCAGAAGGCTGCAGCAGCATTCATTTGCACATACGCAGTGGGAAGAAGGCTGTGAAGCCACAAGGAGTCACAGCCAGCTGCCCACAATAAACATGCTGACGCCAGGAAATCGATGACCAGCGAACAGCTGGTCCGGGAGAGGGTGGTGTTGGATTATTGAACAAGTGTGCTTTTATTAAAAGTAATTTTCATTTTTTCTTTCTATGGTAAAGATCTCATTTAAAGTGACTTTGTCAATATTTAAAAAGAATAAATACCTATTCTGTACTGACTGCAGCACCGATCATCGGTGTCTTGAAGAGCTAAGGTTGCTAAAGAATCTACAGTGTCGGGCACACTCCCAGATGTGTCGATGCCTGGCCCCCAGCTAAGTGCTGTGGCTCCTCCCACCAGTCCCATGTCACTACATTCTCCTGAAGCGACATAAGGTCCACTAAAGTAAACCATGGTGTGTGGGGGGAGACCGGGCATCCGGCACAACCAGAAGTGTTGGTTGTTGAAGATTCTTCAGCAAGCCTATCTTTTCTAGAGAGCTAAATTTTAAATAAAATTTTTTTTCTTTGCAGGCATGGCTTGTGTTTTAAATGGTGACATTGTTGCTTTTAATCACTTCCTGTCCAGTGGCATACCCATGCGTCGCTGGGCTTTCGGTGGTTATACCGGGATGATGCCTGCAGCAGGCATCACCCTGGTATAGTTTTTTAGAGCTGGCGGTCAGCTCTCTTGTAACAGTAATTGGAGTGGCTAACAAATTGCTATTACAAGCAGATGCCCCCCCTCCCTCGCCTTCCACGGCTCTCTCGGGCTCTCCCATCCCACCAAACTGCACCAATGTAATTTTGCAAATAAGATGGGGTGGCACAGTGGTGTAGTGGTTAGCACTCTCACCTAGCAGTAAAAAGGGTTGCTAGTTCAAATCCCAACCATGACACTACCTGCCTGGAGTTTGCGTGGGTTTCCTCCAGGTACTCCAGTTTCCTTCCACAATCCAAAGACATGCAGGTAGGTTAATTGGCTTCTGTCCAAAGAAAATTGGCCCTTGGATTGTGGGCTCCTTGAGGGTAGGGACCGATGTGAGTGTGCAATATACAGGGATAGGGACGATTGTAGACACTTGCTCAGGTTGAACTGGATGGACTGGTGTCTTTATTCAACCTTACTAACCCCCCGCCCATGCCCCCCTCCATGACTCTTCCATCAAAATCAACAATGCAACCATCAGTCCCTCCCCTCACGCCAGGGTACTCGTGTAATCCTAGACTCGGACTTGTCATTTCAGCCTCAAGTCCAATCGCTGTCAAAAGTTTGTAGACTTCACCTCCATAACATCTCTAAAATTTGCCCCTTTTTAACAAATGACACCACCAAGCTCCTGATTCACTCCCTTGTTATCTCTCGCCTTGGCTATTGCAACTCCCTTCTCATTGGCCTGCCTCTCCATAGGCTCCACCCTCTTTAGTCTATCATGAATGCTGCTGCCAGACTTATCCACCTTACCAACCGTTCAGTGTCTGCCAACCCTCTCCTCCAATCCCTACACTGGCTCCCAATCACCCAACAAATTAAATTCAAAATACTAACCACAACTTACAAAGCCCTCCACAACTCTGCCCCGAGGTACATCACCAATCTTGTCTCCAAACATATCCCAAACCGTCCTCTCCGCTCTTCTCAAGATCTCCTCCTGTCAAGCTCTCTTGTTTCCTCCTCCCATGCTCGTCTCCAGGATTTCTCCAGAGCCTCTCCCATCCTCTGGAACTCGCTGCCTCAACCTGTCCGGCTATCCCCTACTCTAGCTACCTTCAGGCGATCCCTGAAAACTCATCTCTTCAGGGAAGCCTATCATGTCTCCAACTAATCTTCTACCACTTCCATCAGCTCATTCCCCACAGTTACAACCTTTTGTATCACCTCCCCCACCCTATTAGATTGTAAGCTCTTCTGAGCAGGGTCCCCTTAATCCTCTTGTATTTTATTGTATTATAACTGTATTGTCTTCCTTTTTATATTGTAAAGCGCTACGTAAACTGTTGGCGCTATATAAATCCTGTAATAAATAAATAAAAATAAATAAATGAAGATCATACTTGAAATTCAGCTTTAATGGATTGTAATGAAATGAAAACAAGCAATATAGCACAGCCAGAAAGCTAACTACACTGGGATGGATGTGTGCTTATGCCCAGTGTGGTCAGTTTGAAGTAGGAAAGCAGGGGGACTGGCAGGATCACCAGGTATTTCACACAGAGAAAGAAATACAAAGTAAAATTTTGAACACAAGTACATGGCACAATAGACGCATATCAGGAATATGAAATGTCGGGGTAACAACACTTGAAAGTGAGAGACACAAAGTTCTATTTTTATTATTTAGTGATTCGTAGCATTTTTATGTTTTGACGACCTTCTGTATTTATATTGCAGGAGACCTTGAAAGATTCATACAAATGTACCATGGATTTCAAATCAATAGTGACCATAAAAGCAAGTCAACATTTGACATCAAAGATGACATAAACTTTCAATGCATGGATCCAAAGTATCAGACTGACCTTGTTTCCAAAAACAAAAATGAAGTCTACACATATCCAAGTCCTCTCCATGCTGTTGCTTTACAGAGTCCTTTATTTCCACTGTCCACGGGATCACAAAAGTATTCTACAGAGAACAACTCTAAAAATATGTTTGAGCTCTCACCAGGACCTGGTCTGTCTGCAGAAATGGAACCGAAAGGCAATATAAACAAATTGCTGGAAGTAATAAAGTGCCAAGAAATTGAGAAACTTGAATTTTTTCAAGAAACCACCAAAAGGGCTCTACCAGCTGTACCACACAAGGAACTTATGTCACAGCGTTGCCTTACCAGCATAAATAATAGCATCTTCCAAAGACAAAAGCGGGTCTCTTCAATAGAAGGGGACATGAAAGATCCGGAACACACCAGGGAAATAGAATTGGAGTCAAATGAAGATGCCAAACAAAATCCTATTATTAGTGAGAAGCTGAAAATCACCCTCCCAGTTCCGCCAGGAAATCCATCCCTCTCTACTAGTCATCTAAGTACAATATATGAGAACAAGTTAATAAGCTTAAATCATTTTGCAAAAAAAACATTGCAAGCTTCTGATCAAACTATATCACATACATCACCCAAAGTGCACAGTCCTCAAAAAGGAGTATGTGCAACTAAGAATTTTCAACAATGTGAGTTTGTTCAAGCTAAGTTCATTCCTGCAGAATCCCGCCAAGTTAAAATAACAGTTTCTACTTCTAAAAATATATTAATAAATGGAAAAAGAAGAAACAGTGAAAAGACATCAAGCCCTGTACGTATAGTAGAACAGCCAAAGCTAAAAGCAGGCATAAGGTTAAAAGATGAATGTACTGAGCATTGTAAATCAAAGGCAGGCAGAAAACGATCCATAAAAAGACCCACTTTTCTTGTTGCTGCAGCGCATAGGTCCTATTCAAACGACAGTTTATATCCTGATCAGTGTAGAAAGCCATCATTTATATCCATATCTCAGGCTGATGTTTCCTCAAAGATTTTATATTCCTCCAGGATAATGGAGGATCAGAACCACATGGTACACAGTTGGCAGTCAGCAGTAAATAATTCTGATAAAAAACATAATTGTAATTTTTACCGAAGTCCTCAAACTGTCTGGGTCAAAAACAGGAAACCAATGAAAAAGGCTGGGGCTTACAGGGTCATGGACTTAAATGATCAAAGCGAGTCTGAATATTCAGGAGAGTGTGCCTCTCTTTTCCACTCCACTGTTATAGACACAAGCAATGAGGTATCCAGTGAGTACACCGCCAATCGATTTGGAGACTTAGGATCCAGTGATAGTGACTCAACGATTACTACTAGTGATAGTAGCCTTTCTTTGAAATCTGAGAGCTTAAATGTGATTGAACTGAAGTGGGCTGGTAATACCTCTAAGACACCAGCAGCTCCCAAATTGAACAGACATTCACAGCCAGAACCTATGGTTTGTCGCATCAAAGCTTCACAAGCATTAAAGAAAAAAATCAGGAGGTTTCATCCAGCATCTTTAAAAATTATTACTATGATGTGAAAATGTTTGCCAAACTTGTCTTCAAGTACCCAAAACAAAGCTCGCTTTCTACCTGACTTTACAAACTTCAGATTTGTATCCCTGTATTTTTTTACCTTCTGGTTGCATTACAGTGTTTTTTGTTTTTTTTTACTATTCCTTCCAATAAAATATATGATTAAATATTACACCAAAACCCCTTTTTTTATGTACCACAATTAAACATACAAATATAATTTTACAAATAATCTTACATATTATATATTATATATTAAAATAATTATTCTAAATTGTTAAAATTGTTTTTTCAGCGGTAGATGCCGAACTTGTAAACTTGACAATGGGGTTGATTTACTAAAGGCAAATCCACTTTGCACTGCAAGTGCACTTGGAAGGGCAGTTGCTGTAGATCTAAGGGGTAGATCTGAAATGAGGGGAAGCTCTGGTGATTTTATCATCCAATTATGTACAAGCAAAAATGCTTTTTTTAAATTTTCCTTGCATGCCCCCCTCAGATCTACAGCGACTGCACTTCCAAGTGCACTTGTAGTGCAAAGTGGATTTGCTTTTAGTAAATAAACCCCAATGTCTTATATATTTGTTCTTGAGTTCTAGGATCTGTATGCTTACTTTTACCATTATGAGGGGGTTCCCATTCTCTATTCTCAAAAAAAACTTGTAACATGAAGAGTTGGATGGGAACACCGATATAACAAACCAGAAGCTAACTGAACCCACCTAGAAATAAAATATTGGTTTTGGGAGAATTGATCTGTTAACAACATATGAAAAATACAACCCTTTACTGGAACCATAAAAATAGTAAAAACCCTAAAATAAAACAACCATTTTGTAATGGACTTAATTTTTTAACTTTTCCGTTTTTAGGATAAACTCTAGATTGAATTTGCCATATTTCAGAATAGAAAGTAGAAGTAATTCCACCTTGTTGGAAAAAGATACAACTACAAACAAATTAATGAGGAACTTCACCCATATCAAAAAAATTACAACAAAGGCACCTTTAGAAATCCATATTAATGGCAATCTACAAACAAATACTTAGAGATAAATGCAAGATTTCTTATACTTTGTATTCCTTATTTTCTTTACCTTCCCATTCTTCTTATGGTAGCCATTTTCACTAAGGGCAAATAAATCTCTTTACTTCCTGGAACTCTACCTAGAACTTTAGGTCTACCTCCTGGAACACGCCAGGTACTTTCTGGGATGCAGCTGTGAGCCAAGGATTACATCACCAATGTTTCAGGAACCCAGGAAATCAGTAACTGTTAGTAATAACAAAAAACTGTGTAACTAATGAATGCAAGATTGTTTCCTATCAGCATGAAGAGCTGCATGCTGATTAGATTTTTTATGAAAAGAAGGAAAGGTTCACTTTAAGACCTCACGTATTTTACATAATCTTTCAAAATACATGATAATGTTTGTTTCCTGTGCTTCCTAAAATAAATTAAAACAGTACAAGCATCATCACACGTCAACGTGTGTTGTCCTGTGTTGCCGTGCACTTTGTATTGAATGTCAATGTTCATTGTGATGCCTTGATGTGCATTGCAATGGGGGTTATTTACGAAAGGCAAATCCACTTTGCACTACAAGTGCAAACTACAAGTGCAAAGTGCACTTGAAATTGCACTGAAAGTGCACTTGGAAGTGCAGTCGCTGTAGATCCGAGGGGGACATGCAAGGAAAATAAAAAACAGCATTTTAGCTTGCACATGATGGGATGATAAAATCAACATAGCTTCCCCTCATTTCAGATCTACCCCTCAGATTTACAGCGACTCCACTTCCAAGTGCCCTTTCAGTGCAATTTCAAGTGCACTTTGCACTTGTAGTTTGCACTTGTAGTGCAAAGTGGATTTGCCTTTCGTAAATAACCCCCATTGTGTTGATGTGCCACAGGACATGGGTGTATGTACATCTAAACGCATGCCTTTTGGCACATTTCCATTCATTCTAATAGAAATCAGTTTAGGGAATACAGTGAAAAATAACTTTGCAAAAAACACCCAGTCACAAGCAAGGGAAATGAAAAAAGTGTTTTTGCTTGCATATGATTGGATGATGAAAGTCCGCAGAGCTTCACCTAAATCACTAAGCTAAGAGAAAAATTATCTTGCAAAGTAAAAATTCACTGTGCTAAGTAAACAGCCTATTCACCTTTAAAGGAAAGGGATACCACATGTACCCCTAGTAGACTTCTAGTAGACTTCTACATTGAAGGGACACTAAAGTTGGAAATGTTCCATACATTCCACCACCACTTCACTCTCCATATGACTGAACAATATCGTGTACAGAGTTCAGAAATCTGGGGTCTAAAGAATAGTACTTCAGGTTCCCCTTCAAAAAGAAACTTTCCTTAAAGATGAGCCAAGACAGATCAATGTATTTCAGGAGGAACCTCTCCAAATTTAACACACAAAACCACTTCTTTATAACTCTAGAGTGTCTAGAGTTATGAGTATACACACTTTGTGTGTGGGAAATGCAATATATAGCACAGTATACATAGTCCAATTCCTTTATTATGTTTGCTGTTGTTACCTCATATGGTAGAGTATTCCACAGCTTAACTACAGTGATCATTACTGTTACTACTCTTGAAAAATGTTTTTTTACATGTGATATTACTACCGTACTTTGAAAATATATATGGTATGCCCACCTCAGAAACATTTTTAGATTAACGCCACTTGTTTTTTATACATTAATTTTTATCTTAATATATTGCTTAAAAATGTTTAAATATATTATATATTGATAATCTTTATGTGTACACTACCTGTATTGTACTTTTTATGGCATATGACAAAAGATTTTTATACTACTTCTTTGTACCCAATAAAAATAGTTTGTAAACAAAAAAAAAGTGTTTAAATATAGCTATTAATTAGTTAATTTAAATGTTAATGCATTTACTATATGTCTCTTTTGTTTTAATATTATTAGCCAATTTAAATCTATTACATTTGAATACCATGAGAATGGTTCCCTTTGTCAAATCAAAGATGGTTCTTACATTGTCCAGTTTTTTTTTTGTTGTGTGTGTTAATTATTGTGCATGTACTTAAAATTCCATATTAAGACAATTAATTTAATAGAATATATATGTTTTACATTTTATTTTATTTTGTATTATTTTTACTGTGTTTTTATTTTTACATTTAAATTGAGCTATGCAATAAAAAATATAAACTATTATGCTCATTGTGTTTGTTATCAATATAAACTATTATGCTCATTGTGTTTGTTATCAATATAAACTATTATGCTCATTGTATTTATTAGCAGGGTGAACTAATTTAGTTTTCTTCTTCAAAAAATTTCCTGATATTTGTACTTAGAACTTACCCTGCAAAGATCTCCAAGGCTGTCTCTTGAATGTTTTTTTTAATCAGTCATTGACTGATGACATGGCATCTATTGCCTCTTTCAGAAATGTGTAATAAATGTGGTCAACTTTATAAAGTAAAAAAATAAAAATAAAAAATGCTTATAAGCACCCTGAATGGTGAAAGCGTTAAAATACAAAACCAAAACATCTCTGGGAAAAAAACCTGAACCAATGGATTGCTTGTGCTTCACTTACCTGCTGCCCTCTTCAGCAGCTTATACTATCAGCTTATTCCCCAACTGTTCAATTCAGCATATAGAAGTGAAAGAAGAAGTACCGTAATGTGTAAGCAACAAGTCACGACTTAGCAAAGGAATGAGGCATTGTGTATAACATATAAATAACTGCTTGTAATAAGGTATTGAAATATTGAGTATTGCACATAGGTTGCACATAGGTATGAGGCATTTCATGTAACAGAGAGACGTGAGAACGCATATAATAGAGAGGCAGAAATCACCCATGGCCAGTTATATGCTATAAAAACATACTACAGTGAGAGAATTTAGAGGTGCAGTATTTGTTGTTGGGAATTAGTGATTTTCTTATGGCCAGAAAGAAACCCAACTGCACATACTCTTATTATGTGGGAAGAAGGAGGTAAAATCTCATAAGGTCATAAGTTTTTCATAGTGCTTATTAAGTTCTGGGTCCTGGAGCTGGGAGACTTTGTAGAGCATTTATTGGTGGGATAAAGCCTCTAAGCCCTAGGTCCATGTTGGTCCTGTTGCCACCCTCATTATGCACCTGTACATAGATGTGAGCTCACCAAGGCTAAGTGCCGGTTCACACTGAGGCAGCGCGACTTGCAGCGCAACTGCCTCAGGTGACCTGGACACGACAGCAGCGGCGACTTGCAAAATGACTTCTCTATAGAAGTCAATGCAAGTCGCCCCCAAAGTTGTACAGGAACCTTTTTCTAAGTCGGAGCGACGTGTGTCGCTCCGATTAGAGCGGTTCCATTGTACAGAATGGGACGCAACTTGTCAGGCTGCTAAGTCGCTTGACAAGTCGTCCCAGTGTGAACCGGTTCTCAGGGCTCCTTCCCTAGGAGTCTGTCATACTGTAAGGCAGCAGCAGGTGTGTACAAAGAGTGTGTGTCTGTGTTCTGGCCTGAAAGGTAGGCGATCTGACCAAGCTGTTGCCTAAAGAGAAAGAAGTTGTCTGTGCTGAAACCATTAGAGGGTTTGAAAAGACTAATATAGCCAGGAGGCTGAAGTTTTATGTTGTATCATGTGGGATGCGGAAAACCCTGCTCGACCAACCTTTGTATAAGGCTGGATTCACACCTATGCATGTTGCTTTTAAGAGTTTCTGCAGTGCTGGCCGCGTTTTTTTTATGACGCGCGATTTTACTGCGATTTTGCGGCATCTTTTTAAAAAAAAAAACGCAAAACACAAATCGCAGCAAAATTGCGGTAAAACGCAGTAAAAACGTGGTACTTGCGTTTTGGATGTGGGTCCATTGACTTCTATTACATACAAAATGCTGCATTTTGCATGAAAAAAAGTCCCTGACCCTTTCCAAAAACACAGAGGTACAAAAATGCATTGATGTGAACATGTTCTATAGGAACCCATGTTAAATAATTTCCCTGCATTTCTGCAAAATGAAAAATGCATCAAAAAACGCATTAGTGTGAATCAAGCCTAAGGCCTGATTCACACTTCTACAAGTTGCAGTTTGCATATTGCAGGTGCATTTTGCGTTTTTCAATACATGCTTTTGATCCATTGAAGTCTATGGAACCAAAAAACAGAAAAAAATAACTGGCCCTTTCCATAAAATGCACAGGTGTGAAATTCTGAACTCCATCCATAGGAAACCGTGTTAAATGGACTGTAGTATGTTTCTGCAAAACTGATAATGCACTAAAAAGTGCATAGGTGTGAACCAGGCTTTTTTTTTTTCAAATATAATTTTTATTTATTTTCCAAAACAGAAGAAAAATGAACATAAATGAAAGCGTCATATACATAGTGTACTATGATTTTCCACAACATCAACAGTGTATACATTTGAGCATATAACATATCGGTCCCGTTGTCGGTATCTTTTGGTATTTAATTGTCTACTGTCTGCCTAGTGACTTGTTCCGAGACCAAGCCACTAGTGTGAGTGGTGTGTTTCGTCCCGTCTCTGTAACTGTTAACCAGGGTTCATCCTTGTATCTCTTAGTAGGAAATGCTCAGTGTGGAATTTCAGTAGCTTGTCTTATCCTTATTTATAAGGTTTCATCAGGTGTGGAGAGAAGAATAGAGAAGATAGAAAAGTTGGAAGGAAGAAAGCTGGGGAAAAAAAGAGAGCTTGGGGAGGGGGTTAAGGGGTGGATGGGGGAGTCCAGGAGGAGCCCGATCTTGTTGTGTTTTAGTCTGGTTTACCGTTCTTTAAGTTGCTATTAAGGCTATTCCTTCATCAGAGAATATGAACATATTCCACAGCATCCATGTCTGTGAGTGTTGTTCCTGCTTATTCTGTGCTGTGAGGACTAAGTCCTCCAATCTCTTGATCTCCTCCACTCTGCGCAACCATAGTCCTATCGTTGGAGGCACTCTCTTTTTCCATAAAAGTGGGATGCAGGATTTGGCTGCATTCAATAAATGCCTCACTATCATTTTTTTATATTTTTTTGCTGGAATTGTAGTGGCGTGCAGCAGTATGAAGGCTGGATCGTCACTGATCGTGTAGTCCGTAAATTTCTGTATAATCCTTCGGACTGATGTCCAAAAGTGTTTTAGCAGAGGGCAAGACCAAAAGATGTGGAGGAGAGTCCCCCTATCTGTTTGACATCTCCAACAGTTGTCTGATGTGGCTGGGAAGTATTTGTGAAGTTTGCTAGGGGTGTAGTACCATCTGGTCAATATCTTGTAATTAAGTTCCTGTATTTTTGTACAGATAGTTGTCTGCAGGGAAAATTTGATGATCGTTTGATTTTGGGCACTGGTAAACACGCATCCCAGATCAGATTCCCATTTATGTATGAATGTCAGATCAGGAGTTTCTACCGGGGCATTAAGTAGGGCGTATGTTTTAGACAGTACTTGTGACAAGGGTCCCTCTTTGGTACAGTACAATTCAAAGGTCGTCAGGTCGCAGTTAAACTGTGCTGGTTGTGGGATTGAATGCAAAAAATGGTGCAATCTGATTGCTTTCCAGAACGGTAGCTGGAAAGGCCCGTTCTCGTCCACCAGGGATTGAATGGATGGCCATTCATTATTTATTAGGAAATGTGAGGCTCGGTCTCTGCCGTTCCTGGCTAGAGTCTCATATCCCCTGTGTTCTATTCCGGGTGGAAAGGCAGGATTACCTAGTATTGGGTACAAAGGTGAGTTAGTAGTGGATATAGACGTTAAGAGTTATATGGATGTCCCTATCTTCAAAGTCGTCCCTATAGTGGGGTGTGTCTTAACTGTAGGGGGCAGCCTGTCGTAGCACCATACCGCCCCTCGCAGCGAGGGTGAGCACTGTGCCTGTTCCAGGTGTACCCACAACTTGTTTTTATCATGTCTATTCCAGTCAATGATTCTGCCCAAATGTACCGCCCTGTAATAGTTTTTCAAGTCCGGGAGGGCCAGGCCCCCATGGATTTTGGGCAATGTTAGGTATTGCCTGCGCAGTCTGGGCTTTGAGTTCTTCCAAATGAATTTAGTGAAGATGGAGTGTATTTTCTTGAAATATTGGGGTGGGATCTGAATCGGCAGTGCTTGGAACAGATATAGAAATTTTGGGAGTATTGTCATTTTGAGTAAATTACATCTGCCGAACCAGGAGTGAAGCTCCTTGGTCCATTCTTCCAGGAGTAATCGTGTTCTAGTCAGCAGTGGTGTAAAATTCAGGTCGAAGACACGCTTCAGGTCTTTAGGGATCTGGGTGCCTAGGTATTTAAGGGAGGTATCTGACCATTTAAATCTGAACTGCAATTTCAGAGGATCATATCTATTTGGTGGTAAATTAAGTCCCATCGCCTCCGATTTATCAAAGTTAATTTTAAGATTGGACAATTGTCCATATTTGTCAAATTCTCGAAGAAGGTTAGGTAGTGAGATCGCAGGGTTAGTAAGAACAAACATAAGGTCGTCTGCGTAGGTGGCTATTTTGTATTGGGAATTATCTATTGTCACTCCAGTAATGTCAGGGTTTGATCTTACAGTACATAAAAAGGGCTCTAGGACTAAGGCAAATAGGAGGGGGGAAAGTGGGCAACCCTGCCTAGTACCGTTCGTTATTGGGAATGTGTCTGATAAGATTCCATTGGCTTTTACTTGCGCTGTGGGTGTGGAATAGATGTTTCGAATCCAATGTAGCATTTTACTTCCCAGGCCTATGTGTTTAAGTACTGATGTCATAAACTCCCAATTTACGCGGTCAAACGCCTTCTCAGCGTCTGTGCTGAGAAGAACGCATGGGGTGTTGGATTTGGTAACTGCGTGAATAAGGTTTAGTACCTTTGTGGTGTTATCCCTAGCCTCCCGGGCTGGGATAAACCCCACTTGATCCAGGTGTATTAAGTCTGGCATAAATTGGGTCAGTCTGTTGACCATAATCTTTGTAAACAGTTTCAGGTCCACATTCAGGAGCGATATAGGCCTATAGCTACCGCATGCCGCTGGGTCTTTGCCTTCTTTTGATATTAGGGATATGTGAGCCCTCAATGTGTCTTTGGGTAGCAATTTCCCCTCTCCTAGACCGTTGAACATTCTCACCATATGTGTGCCCAATAGTGGTAGTAGGATCTGGTAATATTGCAAAGTAAACCCATCAGGGCCTGGTGCTTTGCCTGGTTTCGTCCCCCCTATTGCCCGATGTAGTTCCTCAAACGTAATGGGTTCCTCTAGTTCGGTCCTTGCTTCTGTGGGGAGATGGGGGATCTGTGCGGTCGTGAGATAGTCTTGTACTGTTTTTTCGTTCTGCTTTCTAGTCAGCAAGTTGTATAAGGTGGAGTAATACTCCCTGAATTCCTTTGCTATCTGAGTAGGTGTGGTCTTTTTTTGTCCCTTTGCGTCTATAATCTGCGGAATATACGTATTAAGTCATTGGGTTTTAACCGCCCTGGCTAAAAGTCGCCCGCATTTATTTCCCGACTCGTATGAGATTTTTCGTCAGATCTGCAGTGCTGCCTTAGCCCTATATTCCAGCAAGTCTACGACTTGTTTCCTAAGGGTCAACAATTCTACTTCTAGCGAGTTGACCGGTGTTTTCTTGTGTTGTGTTTCTGTTACGTGTATCTTCTGTAAGAGGTCTAGTAGAAGTTGTTCTTTTTTCTTTTTAATGTATGCCCCATGTTTGATTAGTACTCCCCTAATCACCGTCTTGTGAGCCTCCCAGAGGATACCCGGGTCACAGTCCTCGGTGTTGTTAATTTGGAAATACTGTTTTATTTCCTTCTGTATGTCTGTCAGGACGTCTGGCGTTTGTAAAAGGCTTTCGTTCAGTCTCCAGAATTTAGAACTGGAAGTCTGGGCCGATGATAGGCAGTAGCGCATGGTGATAGGGGCATGGTCTGACCACGTTATACTCCCTATCTCAACCTTCTGGATCGCTTCTAGTTGGCTATGTGGGACAACGAAATAGTCTATCCTTGAATATACCTTATGTGGAGATGAGAAGAAGGTGTAGTCTCTTTCTCCAGAATGGAGGAGTCTCCACACGTCTATAAGTTGGGTGTCATGTAGGTCTTGTACCTGTACGTATTGATGAGGTTCTGGAGGACGTGTCTAGTGCTGGGACAAGAGGTATGTTAAAATCTCCTCCCATTATCAGCTGACCCTCCCTAAAGTCAGTGAGCAGTTTCAGTGTACAGTGTAGGAAGGAATCTTGTCGGTCATTGGGGGCGTATATGGTGGCCAGTGTCACTCTCGTGCCTCTGAGCGTTCCTTTTATGAATAGGTACCTGCCGGTAGCGTCCGCTAGGGTGGTGCTACATGTCCATGGGACTGATCCCGATATCAGTATGGAGACCCCCTTAGATTTGGACTCTGTGTTAGTGGCGTGGTACGTATGGGGGAAAAATCTGCTTTGGAGGCATGTAGGGTTGCCTGTTCTGAAATGAGTCTCTTGAATGAATGCTATGTCAGTTTGGGCTCTTTTAAGGTCGTTTATTAACATTCGTCGTTTTTCGGGTATATTTAGTCCCTTGGCGTTCAATGAATAGATATTGATCGTGTCCATTATTTCCTGGGTAAGGGTGGGGTTTTAGGGGTAAGCAAGGGTGGGGAAAGGGAGAGGAGAAAGGGGAATAGAGAGATAAGCCTGGAAAAGAGAAGAGGAGGAAGAAAGAGAGAGAGAGAGATAGAGAGGTAGTGTTCACCTCTTTACAGGTAAGCGGATAGTGAACAATATAAACTATCCGTTTATTTAACTAAGTGCAAACAAAACAGCTTTGCAATGAAGCGTACCCTAGCACTTGCTAGGATATCTGCTCCGTCCTATTGGGGGTGGAGGTTGGAATAGACCGGGGTAGATCCCCCGGTCCGTTCCCGCCCCTCCAGCTTGATATTATATAAATAACCATCTGCTCTTACTATATCTGCAAACGAGATTATGGAAACCTTACACCAAACACAGTAAATGTATAACAAGTAGCATATAAAAATACCATAATCATTCACATATTTTACCATTTTGCCCTTGGGAATCCCCCTTGGGCCGAGGCCCTGAAACATATGTGGGGCTATGGTGGTTGTTGTCCTAGGTAGAGCTCTGGCTTTGAGTGCTTTTGCTCTGTATATCTAAAGACCCCTAGGATTGATTATTAGGCATTGTGTTCAGGTGACCCTCCGGGATCTAAGTTTGTTGCCGAGTGTCCTCGTCCCCTTTCTGTGTTTTTCCCCTCCCTACATGATCCCTCCACCTCCCTTGTCTCCCATCAAGTCCACCCGGGGGGGGGGGGGGGGGGGGGGGGGGGGGGTTTCCGTTTCATGAGAGAGAATTGTAGCATTGCTGTTCCTCGTTCTAAGGCTGAGCATGAGGATCCCATGATACCTTAGTCCCTTAGGTGTAGTATCAGTATGTGGCAAGGTGTACATTCGGTGTACCTAAAACGGTCTTAAAAGTGAACTTTCTTTTGTATAAAAATGGATGGAAACACCTTTGGAATTTGGAAAGGAGACTAAAAGTTCTTGAAGTTCTACCCTTGGCACAAAAACCTCACAGTATACAGTATATACAGTAAATATCTGTTAATCGCCCCAAATTTTTTTTATTTTGTCTTAACCACTTTCCGACCGGCGCACGACGATGTACGTCCCTTTTTTGAAGAGGGATATCTCGGTAACGGAAGCAGCTGCTGCCACAACCGAGATATCCATCTCTTCAGGCGCCGGTCGGCTGTCCGATAATGGTGGTCATCGCGGCGGATTCGCCGCGAGATCACCGTTATCGGCGGCGGGAGAGGTGCCCCCCCCTCCCGCCGCTCTCCCGCGCCTTCCGCCGCTTACCAGAACCGTCGGCAGCGGCGGAGGCGATCGGGTCCTTTCCCCTCCTGTGCATAGAGATGAGTGACGCTAAGATGGCCGCCACTCATCTCTATACCATAGGAGGGAGGAAGCGACGTCAAAAACGTCACTTCCGCCCATACGTCTTAAAGAGAAATTTACAAATGTCATTTTTTTAAATGACATTTTTTTTATTTTTTTTTTAATTGAAGTCCAAATATGAGATCTGAGGACTTTTTGACCCCAGATCTCATATTTAAGAGGACCTGTCATGCTTTTTTCTATTACAAGGGATGTTTACATTCCTTGTAATAGGAATAAAAGTGAGCCAATAAATTTTTTTTTTTAAAAACAGTGTAAAAATAAATAAAATCAAGAAAAATAAATAAGAAAAACAAAAAAATGTTTTTTTAAAGCGCCCCGTCCCGACGAGCTCGTGCGCAGAAGCGAACGCATACGTGAGTAGCGCCCGCATATGAAATCGGTGGTCAAACCACACATGTGAGGTATCGCCGCGATCGGTAGAGCGAGAGCAATAATTATAGCCATAGATCTCCTCTGTAACCCAAAATATGCAACCTGTAGAATTTTTTAAACATCGCCTATGGAGATTTTTGAGGGTAAAAGTTTGATGCCATTCCACGAGCGGGCGCAATTTTGAAGCGTGACATGTTAGGTATCAATTTACTCGGCGTAACATTATCTTTCACAATATATAAAAAAATTGGACTAACTTTACTGTTGTCTTATTTTTTTATTCAAAAAAGTGAATTTTTTCCCAAAAAAGTGCGCTTGTAAGACCGCTGCGCAAATACGGTGTGAAAAAAAGTATTGCAACGACCGCCATTTTATTCTCTAGGGTATTAGAAAAAAAAAACAATATATAATGTTTGGGGGTTCTAAGTTTTTTTCTAGCAAAAAAAACTGTTTTAAAACATGTAAACACCTAAAATCCAAAACGAGGCTGGTCTTAAAGTGATTAAACTGTACTCCCACATAATCAGGTTGAAAAAAAATATATTTATTGTATCCGAAAAAAACTCCTGGAAATGCCCTGCGAAGACATTTCCAAACAATGTAGCTTTGCTATTAGTTTGTTCCAGTTAAACTAAACCCCACAGTTTAATGGCATCCTCCAATTTCTGAGTTGTTAGCAAAGAGGCTTGTTCGCACATTAGTTCTGTCTCTACTATTCCCAACATAAGGGCTTTAGAATCTCACCTAAAAGTGCTTAGCCCTTTTGGTGGCCTGTCTGGAATAATTGAATGGTGATTGTTGTGTCCATTTTTGACTGATCTGCAAGGTAATGATGATGGCATTCACTCTCTTATGCTACACGATCACATCAATTACAAAATCATTTTAAGCTTTCATTCATGCAGAAGACTTTATAAAACTCTAGTCTGGCCACATCTGGAGTATTCCGTCCAGTTCTGGTCACCAGTCCTCAGAAGGGTTGTGCAGGAGCTGGAGAGAGTCCAAAGAAGGGCAACGAAAGTAATAAGGGGACTGGAGGACCTCAATTACGAGGAAAGACTGCAAACACTAAATTTATTCTCACTGGAGAAGAGACGATTGAGAGCGGACATGATAGCGATTTACAAATACCTCAATGGTGATCCAAGCATAGAAAAACAGCTATTCAGTCTTAAGCCCCATACACACGCGCGGATTATCCGAGGACCAGGTCCGTCGGATCATGTCTGTCATACTTTGTCCGATGTTGGTTTTGCGTACACACGGCCGGACAAAGTTGTCGGAAAATCCGATCATTCTGAACGTGGTGACGTTTGTTGCCTACGATGGGACTACGTAGTGGCTAGTAGCCAATAGCTTTGGTCTTGTAATGTGATCTGAGCATGCGTAGCACTTTGTCCGTTGGAATTCGCTACACACGATCGGATTTGGTGTGATCGGACTTTGTTGTCAAAAAATCTATCCAGCAGGAGATAGGATTTTGTCCGTCGGACAATCCGATGGAAACTGTCCGATGGAGCATACACACGGTCGGAATTTCCGACAACATTGTCTGATAGGACAGAATCCATCGGAAAATCCGACCGTGTGTATGGGGCTTTAGGGGGTGTAAGAGGACATGGGGCCACACAATGAAACTGGAGGAGAAGCGGTTTAATCTTAAGCTGCGCAGGGGGTTATTCACTGTTGGGGTGGTAAGAATGTGGAATGCTCTTCCACAATTGGTGGTGTTAGCGGGGAGTATTAATATTTATAAAAGACTCTTGGATGTACATCTTAAAGAACACAGCACACAGGGATATGGGAAATAATTATAGACACTGACACATATACACCTACACAGACTGAGACTGGATGGACTATTGTCTTTTTTTCAACCTTACCTACTATGTAACTAGGTAAGAAGGCTTTATATCCAAAATGGGGGTATACACATTGAAGGGACCCAATGCTATAGATTAGTCTATTTATCCACGTTTCATATTAGTTCCATTGGGTGTTACAAAGGATTGTCATTGTATAATGCTCCCATATCATAGGCTTCCTGTTGTACAATAAGTACCAAATGTTTAGCCACTTTATAGTGTGATCCCAAATTTCCCCATTGTTGAAAAAAGTCATAACTATCTCTGCATATACTATACATATTGTGATCCACTGCTATTGCTCTTACCACAAGAAAACGGTATACAGCCATTGGAATATCTCCTGTATATTCAACTTATAAAAGTACACTGTACCACAATGTAGTTCCATAGTGGCAAATCAAACATGTCAGCTGCTTTGCCAGTCTGCTCATACATAAGGACCCAGAGATGCCAGACCACATGTGCTCCAATGCATTTTTTCCCCTGGTGGGTCTTGAAAAGAGGGCATGGCCTCCATTGATGTCACTGGTGTTGCAACTAAAGTAGTCCTGTATGCAGAGCATATCCAGATAAGGCGCTGTACATTACACTCCATCTCCCTGAATTTTATTCCAAAAGGAAACCAGACATTCCAGTAATGAATTTCATACAGAGGAAACAGCACCATTGTAAAAGGGAACATTAGACTGATACTAGTCAAATGGCCCTAAATAGGAACGTCTTCAAAGCTTTCTGCAGTAGTGCTCACCACTAGCATACACATAAACAAAACAAAAGCTAGTTTGGACTTGATTTTAAAACTACTATCATTATATTCATATTTATAATTCACATTTATGTTATTCGTAAATTATTTCTTAATTAGGACCATATGTGTGTGTGTATGTGTATATATATATATATATATATATATATATATATATATATATAGCATTAACTAATCATGTAAAGAAAGAATTCTAGTCAATATATCTGGATTAGCGAATCATATCCAACTAAAAGGTTCATCCCCAGCATATAGGCTTTATTGGTGGACATTATCTATACAATGTAATTAAAAAACCTGCATTACCATATAAATATTTAGTGTACTGTATATACCAAGACAGGTTAATTCCCAAATAGGTTAAACTCTACTTCCAAGACGATTTACAAAAAGAGGTTAAACTGAATAGCACCATTTATCCCTGGTTCTTCAAATGCCTTTAACTAATAAATCTGTCTACACTTTCTCTGTAGGAGGCGTTTATCCTAATCTCTTTCCCCTCTTCTTCCTTGTTTGCTGCTCCTGTGTATTCTATCTAAAACAAAGAAAAGAAAACCATCAATTCTCCCATTGTGTTCTTGCAAACTATTTGATGTGCTACAGGTGACATAAGGTTCCATGACCCTAAGTGCCTTGAGATTTTATCTTTCCAGATTTTTTGGTCCTACCAACATAATGCAGGTTGTATTCTCAAAATTATAGATAACATACTGAGTTTCACAGTTAGCAAAAGGTCTACTCTGTACCATGTAATGTTAAGGTGCAGCTATTCTCTCCCTACTTTAATACACCAAATGTATGTTCATTTTTGGATTCTTTGGAAAGTTCTCATATATTTGCAACATTTACATTTTTCTGACTATCATATACACTAGATACCAATTTATCTTTCAAAGACCTGACCAAATAAACCCTTGGATTTATTTGGTCTAAATTTGTTTAATTTAGGATCTCCCCATATGACTGACCAATGTTTCTGCAGTATCTCAAAAACCATCTAATGTTGGTTACAATTACAAGTAGTAATCATTCTTACTGATATCCAGTCCCCCCCCCCCCTTTTTTTTTTTATATATTAATGTTGGCTTTTCAGATTTGGCTCTTTTATAGGACTTACATAGTATGAGGAGTCTCAAACAACTTTGCCAATATAAGTGAGTAGAACCTGAGTAGAGATGGGCTGAACACTCCCCAGTTCAGTTTGTACCAGAACTCTCAAGCATCAGACCCGAACGACAAACCCAACGAAGTCTATTGGACTCGAACAGGAAAAATCCCCATTTTGAAGGCTTATATGCAAGTTATTGCCCATAAAAAGGGTATAGGGGCCCAATGTACTGCCCTGGGGGACATGTACCAATGCAATAAATACTTTAAAAAAAGATCCTTTTTAAAGGAGTAGTGATTTTAATGATGCTTAAAGTGAAACAATAAAACAAAAAACTTTAAATATAGTGCCCTTAGTTTGCCTGTAAAGTGGCACATCTGTACCGTGTATAGAACCTGCTGCAGCAAAACTGACATTTGTAAAGAATAAAAGTTAAATTTAAATTTTTTGGGGGGAAAAAAAGTTGTAAACAATAAAAAAAAAAAAAAAATGTTAAATTTAAATTTAAATTGATTTTCCCTGCAAGCTTTCTTTATTTTGTAAACAATGGCTTGGAGAGCTAGTCTGTATGATGAGGCCACAATGGCTTGGAGAGCTAGTCTGTATGATGAGGCCACAGTTTAGTGCACTCGGAACAGGATTGAGATTTTGTGGATAAATTCTGGTGTCTCTTTGGCAGACTTTGGATGGAAATTACAAAGTTTTGCACCACAATGAGCAAGCCTTATGTGAAGAAGCCAAATTATAGCACACTCTGGCCAAGATTAACAATTAGTTTTTTTTAGATAAAGTCTGGTGTCTCTTTCTCAGACTTTGGATAGAAGTAATAGGTGTGAAAAATTGGGCTTTAGGTGTTGGTATTCCCTTTACACTCTAACCCTATAGAGGTACCCTTGATATAAGCAAGAATTGACCTTGCTGTAAAAAAAATTAATTTGAGGACCCAGTCAAACAGTTGCGGAAAAAATGGTCTTTGTGTGTTGGCGGTGCCTTCATCCCATAAACTTCCAGAGGTGCTCTTGATGAAAGTAAGAATTGGCCTTGCTGTAAAAAAAAATGTAATTTGACGCCACCGTCACACAAATGCGGAAAAATTGGGCTTTGGGTAATTGTGGTGCCTTCACCCTATAACCTTCCAGAGGTACTCTTGATGAAAGCAAGAATTGGCCTTGCTGTAAAAAATAAATAAATTTGATGCCCCTGTCAAACAGTTGTGGAAAATTGGGCCTTGGGTGTTGGTGGTGCTTTCACACCGTAACCCTATAGAGGTACTCATGATGAAAACAAGAATTGGCCTTGCTGTGAAAATTTTTAATTTGATGCTCCGGTCAAATAGGTTCAGAAAAAATTGTCTTTGGGTGTTGGTGGTGCCTTCACCCCGTAACCCTCTAAAAGGTACTCTTGATGTAAGCAAGAATTGGCCTTGCTGTAAAAAATTTAAATTTGATACCCTTGTCACAAAGTTGTGAAAAAATTGGTCTTTGGGTGTTGGTGGTGCCTTCAGTCCTTCTACCTTCTAGAGGTACTCTTGATGAAAGCAAGAGTTGGCCTTGCTGTAACAAAAGTTGAGGAAAAATTGGTCTTTGGGTGTTGGTGGTGCCAACCTTCTAACCTTTCCTCTCAGGGCCCGCTTTATGCAGACACCATTTTTGTGACGCCACAGAACACACAAGGGGAGAGGAAAGAGGATTCTGGCAGTTTTGAAGACATACGTCAAACCTTAAGAAATGGTTTTCAGTCCCCAGAAACCTTGGAAGTAGTACGTCGCTGGGAGCAGGCAGTTCCAGATACTGTAATCCTCAGTGACCCCGAGCACTCTGCTTCTCATGCCTCTGCAAACTTGTGGGGCATGGGCTCCCTTATTCTTCAAAGCCTGCGAAAGGACCCAAGAATTTGTGGCATCAAGGATAAGGATCATTATTGGTTGGCAACCCTCCTTGACCACTTTTACAAGGGGAAATATCTTAGGGACACCTTAAAGAGGAGTTTATGTAATGCCTTTCCAGACTAATGGAAAAGCTAGTTTTGAGGCTTCTGTTGGTCAAAGGAGGAGTGGTGGATGCAGTGATGCATTTCACATTTTTTTTAGTCCTTGGTGCCCAGGGCTATCAGCTTTCACATCCCATCAGCAGCGTCTGCATCATATGGTAGGAAGACTATCTAGGGGCAAAAACAGACATGGAGAGCTTTCATGTAGACAATCCACTGGATTTCTGGTTCATGAGAATAGACTACTGGCCAGAACTTGCTCAGTATACAATTGAGCTGCTGGGCTGCCCTGCATCAAGCATGCTTTCCTAATGAACATTTAGTGCTGCCGGAGATTTTGTGACAGATAAAAGAGCACGTCTGTCCACAGACTATGTTGACCGGCTGACATATGTCAAAATTAATCAGTCCCGGATTAGCAGCAGCTATTAAGCCTCTGATGCCGATGTCGCTGATTAAGTGTTATTGGGATCTTAAATCTCTGCAAGACTGTCTAGGCTGCCTAGCTTTGCGGGTGTTGATTTTATCTTGAAGTAATTTTTGGTATAGGTTTCATGGGCATAGAACCTATACCTATAAGGATGAGGGTGGTTTAGTAAGCCCGTGGCATGGGAACGTCTGCCTCTCCCTGTTGGCCTCCCAGACATGATGGGTGGGAGGGCTTATTACTCAAATTTAAAAGAAACTGGGAAATGTGTGATTGGATGCACTTTTTTAATGAAAAGTGGTGTTTGGGAATGCCTCTCTTAGGGAGTGCACTCCCCTCTTTGAAATTCCTTTCTTATTACTTCTATTCCTTTCCTTTTTCTTCTAGAATTGTCTGTGGTCTTCCCCTTCCCCCTTGGAGAAAGTTATCATCACTTTGTCCAATCAGGGCTCTGACAGTGCTACTGTGAAGAAACCTTTCCGTATTTGGAGATTCAATCTTTTTTCCTCTAGATGTAAAGCGTGCCTCTTGTCCTCTGTGTTGATGGTAAAGTGAATAACTCAACATCAAGTTCACTATATGGACCACTTATGTATTTGTACATGTTGATCATATCCCGCCTTAATCTCCTCTTCTCAAGAGGGAATAGATTCAGTTCCTCTAATCTTTCCTCATAGCTGAGCTCCTCCATGCCTCTTATCAGTTTGGTTTCCCTTCTCTGCACTTTCTCCAGTTCCCTGATATCCTTTTTGAGAACTGGTGCCCAAAACTGAACTGCATATTCCAGATGAGGTCTTACTAATGATTTTTACAAGGGCAAAATGATATCTCGCTCTCTGGAGTCCATATCTCTCTTAATACAAGAAAGGACTTTGCTTTCTTTGGAAACTGCAGCTTGGCATTGCATCCTATTATTGAGCTTATGATCTACCAAAACCCCCAGATCCTTCTCCACCATTGATTCTCCCAGTTGTACTCCCCCTACTATGTGTGATGCATGCATATTCTTAGACCCCAAGTGCATAACTTTACATTTAAACCCCATTTGCCAATTAGTTGCCCAATAGTGCATTGAGGTTGGCTTGTAAATTGGAGACATCCTGTAAGGACGTTATTCCCCTACATAGCTTAGTGTCATCTGCAAAGACAGAAATGGTACTTTTAATCCCAGACCCTATATAATTTATAAAGATATTAAAAAGTAAGAGTCCCAGCACTGAACCTTGGGGTACACTACTGATAACCTTAGACCAGGCATAACCAAAGTCCAGCCCGCAGGCCAATTGCTGCCCGTGTTCTGGTTTTGAACGGCCCCTCTGGTAATTTGGACATTTATATCTTTTGTGGCCCCCAACAAATCTCCGAGCACCAGGGCCACAAAAGATATATATTCTGGCTGTCTCGGATGGGACAGGGAAGGGGGTGAGATGAGTGCCGTACATACAGGAGAATTTCCTGTTTATGCGGCAGCCTCTGTAATAGGAAGTCCCCTCTCCTGCACTGCCATTGGACGACTGTTCTGTCCATCATAGGAGGTGGGCCTTTATTTTATTAATGAGGCCTACGAGAAAACAGGAGTTTCTCCTGTATGTAATCTGTTGGTGCTTGTCCTGCCCCCTCCCTGTCACCTCCGAGGCTGCAGATGGGCATCGATCAGGCTGCACCAATGGCAATGGTGAATCTGCATTCATGACAATAGGGTTGCTGCATTCATGGAAATGGGGGTGCTGCATTCATGTCAATGGGGGGGCTACATTCATGGCAATGGTTAGGCTGCATTCAAGGCAATGGTGAGGCTGCATTCATGGCAATAGTGGGGTTGCATTCATGGCAGTGGGGGTGCTGCCTTCATGGCAATGGTGGGGCTGCATTCATGGCAATGGTGAGGCCGCATTCATGGCAATGGTGGGGTTGCATTCATGGCAATGGGGGTGCATGCATTCATGGCAATGGGGGTGCTGCATTCATGGCAATGATGGGGCTGCATTCATGGCAATGGTGGGGCTGCATTCATGGCAATGGGGGTGCTGAATTCAAGGCAATGGAGATTCTGCATTCATGACAATGAGGGTTCTGCATTCATGACAATGGGGGTGCTGCATTCATGGCACTTGTGAGGCTGCAGATGGGCACTGATTAGGCGGCATTGATGGTCACTAACCCTTATTTTGCTTCACAGTTCTTTATTTAAAATTTTAAATAATTCTAATTGAAATTTTGTTTCTGAAACTTCCCTCTTAAAGTGAAGGTGCATGTTATACGCAGATAAATACGGTCTATCCAAATAACACGCCCAAGTGCATCTCTTCACCACACACAGCCACAGGCAGGAGAATTCTTGTTGGGCAGTGTATAAGTGCTCGGATGAACACACTTAGACCAAATTTTAATGGTTCAAAGAATGTCAGGCAAAACGGTCGGCCCTCACGCATGTTCACTTCATCAAATCTGGTTCCCTTTAAAAAAAGTTTGGACACTCCTGCCTTAGACCATTCAGAGTAAGAATCATTAACCAATACTCTCTGAATTCTGTCTTTTAGCCAGTTTTCTATCCATTTACAAATTGATCTTTCCAAGCCTATAGACTTTATCTTACACATGAGCTGTGTGTGGGGAACCACAGCCACCTCTCTGTCCAAGGTTTTACTTACCTCTTCAAAAAAAGAAATCAGGCTTGTTTGACAACTTCTGTCTTACATGAATCCATGCTGTCTGTTGCTTAAAATATTTTTTTCCAGCAAGAACTCGTCTATGTTACATAGTTACATACTAGGTGAGGTTGAAAAAGTCCATTTTATGTGGGTGATTATATGTCAATATTACATTGTATATCCCTGTATGTTGTGGTCATTCAGCTGCTTATCTAATAGTTTTTTGAAACTATCGATGCACCCTGATGAAACCACCATCTGTGGAAGGGAATTCCACATCCTTGACACTCTTACAGTAAAGAACCCTCTATGCAGTTTAAGGTTAAACCTCTTTTTTTCTGTGTCTTATTAAACTCCCTTCCGCTAAAATGTTTTCTCCCTATTGTGGGGTCACCAGTATGGTATTTGTAAATTGAAATCACATCCCCTCTCAAGTGTCTATTCTCCAGAGAGAATAAGTTCAGTGCTCGCAACCTTTTCTAACTAATATCCTCCAGACCCTTTATTAGCTTTGTTGCCCTTCTTTGTACTCGCTCCATTTCAAGTACATCCTTCCTGAGGACTGGTGCCCAGAACTAGACAGAATACTCTAGGTGCGGCCGGACCAAAGTCTTTTAGAGTGGGAGAATTATAATTTTATCTCTGGAGTTAATCCCCTTATTAATGCATGCCAATATTCTGTTTGCTTTGTTAGCAGCAGCTTGGAATTGCATGCTATTGCTGAGCCTATCATCTACTAGAACCCCCAGATCCTTTTCGATCCTAGGTTCACCCCCTAGTGAGTAGATTGCATTCATATTTTTGCCACCCAAATGCATTATTTAAAAATTTTCTACATTAAACCTCATTTGCCATGTAGTTGCCCACCCCATTAATTTGTTCAGATCTTCTTGCAAGGTTTCCACATCCTGTGGAGAAGTTATTGCCCTTCTTAGCTTAGTGTCTTCCACAAATACAGAGTTTGAGCTGTTTACCCCATCCTCCAGGTCGTTTATGAACAAATTAAACAGGATTGGTCACAGCACGGAACCCTGACCATTCTGAGTATTTCCCATTTATCACCACCCTCTGAACTCACCCTTGTAGCCAGTTTTCAATCCATGTACTCACCCTATGGTCCATGGGGAACTGTGTCAAATGCTTTTGCAAAATCAAGATACACCACATCTACGGGCCTTCCTTTATCTAGATGGCAGCTCACCTCCTCATAGAAGGTTAATAGATTGGTTTGGCAACAACGATTCTTCATGTATCCCTGCTGATTACTAGACTTGTGCACAAACGGAAAATTTAGTTTAGATTCGGTTCGTTATCATTTGTAAAATACATAATTTCGTTCTGTTATATTCATTATGTTATGTTAATTTGTTTTCAGATAATTCTTTATTATTCATAGAATGTCGATATTCATTATACTGAATATCGAATCATGTTGAATTAATTCATTATATCCGCTATAATTTCTTTCGTATTAGTTGAAATTTGATATTTATGTAAGTATATATATATATATATTCGTGATAATGATTCGTAGTTTGGAAAGTCGTTTGTTTATTGAATTTATTAACACACACAATGACAATATCTCTTCTCCTCTGCTCAAATACAGTACAACACCCTTCTCACTCAGTTCTCAGGATTGCACTTTGTCAGTAATCCAACATCCAGCACAAACTTAATCAGCTGATTGAACTGTAAGATTTACTTTGAGTTGACCTTTTGTTTCATTAGATCTTTAACGAACTACTGAATCATGTCAAATTCATTCATTATATTCGCTATATGTTCTTTTATATTAGTTGAAATTCGATATTTATGTATGTATATTGATTTGTGATAATGATTCGTAGTTTGGAAAGTCGTTTGTTTATTGAATCTATTAACACACACAATGACAATATCTCTTCTCCTCTGCTCAAATACAATTTTACACCCTTCTCACCTCCAGCACAAAATGAATCAGCTGATTGGACTGTAAGATTTACTTTGACTTGACCTTTTGTTTCATTAGATCTTTAACGAATTACCGAATCATGTCGAATTCATTCGTTATATGTGCTATAATTTCTTTCGTATTAGTTTAAAGTCTAAATCGTGCCCTAGTAAACACGCGCCTCTTGGAATAATACCTTATGGTTACAAGTATACAGGTGATATACCTTTAAGCAGCTACTGTATTTTAAAAAGCATATGTAAAAGACAATATAAAAAAAGGTTCACAAGTAAATGCTCCTTTAAAATATTGTAGCAGCACTTTTTGTCCTCAATGAGTTGCGGACACAGAGTCTTATAAAAGATCAACCAATCTGAGAAGTAAAAAAGTGGCAAGGAGAAAGTCTTTGCTGTGATCTGTGTAAAGCTTCCACCAATGTTTCACCACGTGCGGCAAAAGAACTCCCCTATGGGAATGCACTCACCAGAAACCAGCAATATTCAGCCTCCAATATAGAAAATCTTTTCCCCTTTTCCTCTGCTCCTCTGATAACCTCCACCAGATGTTAGTATTGCACAAGGAGGGTTCCCGAAAACACATGTAAAAGGAAATGGAATGCCCACATAGTGTGATCCCTTTTCACATATTTATTGATTCCAAAAAAAAATAAAAAATACAAGTTATGCGTACCAAAATTCATAAAACAGAAGCATGTAATAAAGTGCACTGTGCCTTAATCGTTAGTTCCGGCCGTCGGAAAGGTCCAAGGCATCCGCTGTGTACACCAGCGGATAGCTTCCTGGATGTGCGGCTGGTTGGAACGCACTCGCTGAGGCGCAGACGTCACTTCCGGTAGGTCACGACCTTAGTGCGTTTCGTCATATCCTGACTTCGTCTGAGGGTGTGACCTACCTACCGGAAGCCAGCGTTTGTACGTGTCCCACGGCCTTGCGGCCAATCGGAACCACTGTATTTATGATGTACAACGCAAAGACCAAATCCTTCACGCTATATAACACACATTTAACTAATCAAGAATACATTTGTTGGTACATAAATAATATCAAGAGCTTTTAAATGATAAATATTAATAATAACAAATAGAATTAGATACATGATATTAAATATAGGTAAAAATTAAAACGGCTACATTAATTTAATATATGGTACAGCTATCAATATATAAAAACCCAATCATATATAACGTAAAAAAATATAATAGATAAAAAGACAATAATTTAATACTGATGGTCCACATATGATGCATTTATCATAGAATGGCTCAATAATACTGGGTGGTGGCATGAGCAGATGATGAAAGTTCTGCATGCATGGATACCGGGTGACACCACCTGAAAAGGGATCCCCACTATGTCGTTACTCATCCAAACGCTCAAAATCCACCTCACGGTACTCGGCTGACCGTCCCATCATGTATGGTTGTTCTCTAGTTATTCATTCATACCTATTTATTATATGTGTCCAATATTTATATGAGAACATATACACCATAGAGCAACAACTAGAAAATATATGTCTTGTACTCAAAACATCTATTCAATATTAAGAATAGGGTTGGGGACATAAAATGATGTTCTAAAAGTATATTAAGAAGTGTATTAAAAATGATATTATATATTTAAGGAAATTGCATATCTAGATATATATGTAGGAGGGCCTATTATTAATTATTATAGCTATGTGTCACTAATAAAACACTTGCAGAAAGTGTAAAGCCTATAGGGAAGTCTCCAGGCCTATTAGAGCATTGGAGAATTTTACCTCTCTGGTTAATAATAGGAGTTTTGCAATTAATCAATTTATCACATGTAACAGCACCCACGTGGTATATGCTCTTAGATGTCCGTGTGGGCTTATTTATATAGGGCGTACCAAAAGGATGCTACATGTGAGAATCGCAGAACATATCCATAACATAAAGATTGGTTTTAAGGACCATAATGTCTCATTACATTTTAAATTAAAACATGAGATGGATGCAACAGGTCTGGAATTTTGGGGGGTGGAACAAATACAACCACACTGGAGAGGGCTCAATATGGTCTGTCAGTTATCAAAATGTGAAATCCAGTGGATATATCTGGTGGATATGTTTGTCCCTAGAGGCCTCAATGTAGAATTAGACATTAATTGTTTTATTAGTGACACATAGCTATAATAATTAATAACAGGCCCTCCTACATACCGTATATACTCAAGTATAAGCCACGATTTTCAGCCCTTTTTTAGGGCTGAAAGTGCCCCCCTCGGCTTATACTCGAGTCACCGCCATCTGCCTACATGAACAGCGTGTCATGCAGACAGACGGCAGTGTTCATCCGTGATAGGAGGAACACAAATTTTCCTAGCAGTAAGTCAGTGTGCAGTGTTCCGCCTATCACGGACGTCCTGTCATTCTCATCTCATGGACGAGGATGAGAGGATGTCCGTGATAGGCGGAACACTGACTGCTGGGAAAACAGAGTGTTCCTCCTATCACCGACAAGGAGGAGGAGGAGGAGGCGCGGCTTTTGAATGTGGAATGGCGCCTTACACGCTGATCGGCAGGATCAGCATGGGGGACACAGGACAAACAAGGAGGCATCACAAGACTGCAATGGTGGACACAGGTGGCAGATCGGAGGGAGGCATACACAGACCCAGGGGATGCAGATCGGCACAGGTAGGCTGCAATGGGGACACAGGGGGGTTTGTACAGGACACAGGGAGACATGCAGCTGTAGATGGGCATTTGCTGACCCTCTTTTGCACTTACAGTAGCTGCTGCATTTCTCACCCTCGGCTTATACACGGGTCAATAAGTTTTTCCATTTTTTTTGTGGTAAATTAGGGACCTCGGCTTATATTCGGGTCGACCTATACTCGAGTATATACGGTATATATCTATATATGTATATTTTAATACACTTCTTAATATACTTTTAGAACATAATTTTATGTCCCCAGCCCTATTCTTAATATTGAATAGATGTTTCGAGTACAAGACAGATATTTTCTAGTTGTTACTCTAAAGCAGTGATGGCGAACCTATGGCACGCGTGCCACAGCTGGCACACGGAGCCATCTCTGTGGGCACACGAGAGGGTCCAGGACAGAGCTAGAGGTCTCTCTCTCCTCTCAGCCCCCCATCCCTCTCTTTCAGCCCCCCTCTTTGTGTCCCCCTCTCTCTGTTCCCCCTCTCTCTCAGCATCTCTCTCGCACCCCTCTCTCTCTGTCCCTCTTCTCTCTCTCTGTTCCCCCTCCCTCTCTCTGTTCCTCCTCTTTCTCAGCATTCTCTCAGCCCCTCTTCCTCTCTTTTGCCCCTCTCTCACACCCCCCTCCCTCTGTCTCAGCCCCCCTCCCTCTCTCTGTTCCCTCTCTCTTTTAACATATCTCTCACACCCCCATCTCTCAGCATATCTCTCACACCCCCCTCTCTCAGCATCTCTCTCTGCCCCCCCTCTCTCTCTGCCCCCTCTCTCTCTCTCTGCCCCCCTCTCTCTCTGCCCCCCTCTCCCTCTCTCTGCCCCCATCTCTCTCTGCCCCCCCTCTCTCTCTCTGCCCCACTCTCTCTCTCTGCCCCCCTCTCTCTCTCTCTAGAGAACAACCATACATGATGGGACGGTTGGTGAAACATTGGTAGAAGCTTTATACAGATCACAGCAAAGACTTTCTCCTTGCCACTTTTTTACTTCTCAGATTGGTTGTCTCAGACTGTGTGTCCGCATCTCATTAGTTGAAATTCGTTATTTTTTTATTCGATGCAAAGTTAGATTTGTTACGAAACAAATTGCACATGTCTACTGATTACTGCTAATGATAACGTTTTCATTACTAAAATCTTGTATATAGTCCCTTATCATCCCCTCCAAGAGCTTGCATACCATTGATGTTAGGCTAACTGGTCTGTAATTCCCAGGGATGTATTTTGGCCCTTTTTTTTTAAATATTGGTGCTACATTGGCTTTTCTCCAATCAGCTGGTACCATTCCAGTCAGTAGACTGTCATTAAAAATTAGGAATAATGGTCTGGCAATTACTTGACTGAGTTCCCTAAGTACCATCGGGTGCAAGCCATCTGGTCTAGATGATTTATTAATGTTAAGTTTCCCAAGTCTATTTCTAATTCTGTCCTCTGTTAGCCATGAGGGTGCTTCCTGTGATGTGTCATGAGGACAAACACTGCAGTTTTGGTTACTGAAGCCCCCCGATTCCCTTGTGAAAACTGAGGAAAAGAATACATTCAATACCTTTGCCATCTCCCCATCCTTTGTAACCAGATGTCCTTCTTCATTCTTCATGGGGCCAATATGGCATGTCCTCCCTTTTTTACTGTTTATATACTTAAAGAGTTTTTTTTTGCTCTCCTCCGCTATGTGTCTTTCGTGTTTTATCTCAGCAGCCCTAATTGCACCCTTACATATCTTGTTACATTCTTTGCAAAGTCTGAATGCTGATGATGATCCCTTGTATTTTTTGAAGGCCTTCTCCTTTGCTTTTATATGCAGTTAAGCCATCCTTTTGTTCGCTCTTTTAAATTTATTTCCCATTGGGATGCACTGGTTAATGCCCTTATTTAATATGCTATTAAAGCAAACCCATCTCTCCTCCGTGTTCTTTGTTTCTAAAATTTTATCCCAATTTATATCTTATAGCAAGGTTCATAGTTTAGGGAAGTTGGCTCTTTTGGAATTCAGTGTCTTTGTATTGCCCTTGTGTTTCCTATTTGTGTGATTTATACTGAAGCCAATTGACCTGTGATCGCTGTTTCCTAAATTGCCCCATATTTCCACATCCGTGATCAGGTCTGTATTGTTGTTAATGAGTAGATCTAGGAACGCCTTGTTTCTAGTTGGTGCGTCTACCATCTGACCCATGAAATTGTCCTACAAGATATTTAGGAACTGGCGAGCCTTAGACGAATGCGTGGTTCCCTCCCCCCCAATCTATGTCTGGATAATTAAAATCCCCCATTATGATAACACTATCCATCCTTGCTGCTAATCCAAACTGTGATAGGAGGTCCGTCTCCCCCTCCTCCCTCAGGTTAGGGGGCCTATAGCATACTCCCAGTATTATTTTTCCTCCCTTTGGAGATCTACCCATAAGAATTCCACCTCCTCCCTAGCTCCCTTATTGATGTCATCTCTCACATTCACTTGTACATTATTCCTGATATATAGGCATACCCCTCCTCCTATTTTACCCTCTCTATCCCTGCGATAAAGGGAATACCCTTGAATGGTTGCCAGCAAATTATGAGAGCTGTTGAACCAGGTCTCTGAAATTCCCACAAAATCTAAATCCTCCTCGTTCAACGGTATCTCTGGTTCACCCATCATGTCCGCCAGGCTCCTGGCATTGGTGAACATGCTACGTAATTTAGACCGGTAGCATACTGTCCTCTTATTGGGTGTTCCGAGATTGCAAATAGGACTTGTTACTATACTTACTGTGGGTTTATGTGCTTTAGTCAACCTACCACTAATGCCCCCAATACTACCCTCTGGAATATGTTCATTGCTGATTATCTGGTCTTTTATTAAACTCTCCAGTATCTTCCCGACTATAGAAGTTAAACTAACAGGTCTAGAGTTACTTGGTAAAGACTTTGATCCCTTTTTAACCACCTTGTGACCGCCGGCTGTCAATTGACGGCCAGGCGGCGCAGCTCTCAGCGCGGGAGGGCCTCATATGACGTCCTCCCCTTCAGTGCACTCCAGGGAGCGCGCGCGCGCTCGCCGTGTCACTGGGCACCCGATGCGCGTGCCCATCGGCCGCGATGTCTGCTGGGCACCCGCGATTGCCCAGTAACACAGCGGGGGACCGTGGATCTGTGTGTGTAAACACACAGATCAACGGTCCTGTCAGAGGAGAGGAGCCGATGGTGTGTTCTCTGTACAGAGAAACACTGATCGGTCTCCTCCCCTTGTGAGTCCCCTCCCCCCACAGTAAGAATCACTCCCAGGGAACATAATTAACCCCTCCCCGCCCCCTAGTGGTTAACCCCTTCACTGCCAGTGTCATTTATACAGGAATCAGTGCATTTAAATAGCATTGATTGCTGTATAAATGACAATGGTGCCAAAAATGTGTCAAAAATGTCCGATGTGTCCGCCATAATGTCGCAGTCACAATAAAAATCGCAGATCGCCGCCATTACTAGTAAAAAAAAAATATTAATAAAAATGCTATAAAACTATCCCCTATTTTGTAAACGCTATAACTTTTGCGCAAACTAATCAATAATCGCTAATTGCGATTTTTTTTACCAAAAATATGTAGAAGAATACGTATCGGCCTAAACTGAGGAAAAAAAATTTTTTTTATATATTTTTTGGGGATATTTAGTATAGCAAAAAGTAAAAAATATATATATATTTTTTTTAATTTGTCGCTCTTCTTTTGTTTATTGCGCTAAAAATAAAAAAACACAGAGGTGATCAAATACCACCAAAAGAAAGCTCTATTTGTGGGGAAAAAATGATAACAATTTCATTTGGGTACAGTGTTGTATGACTACGCAATTGTCATTCAAAGTGCGACAGCGCTGAAGGCTGAAAAATGGCTTGGTCAGGAAGGGGGTGAAAATGCACTGTACTGAGGTGGTTAAATATGGACACCACATTGGCCCTGTGACAATCCAGTGGTACCATTCCAGTTATTAACGAGTCCCTAAATATTAGAAACAATGGCCTTGAAATGAGAGAGCTCAATTATTTTAGGATCCGTGGGTAGTTGCCATCTGGTCCAGGTGCTTTATCCACCTTTAATCTGTCAAAATACTTCTGGACCATATCACTTTTGAGCCATTGTGGACCATTTGGGGCTGTGTCACTACCACCCCCATTATGGACATGAGCTCCCCCATGCTCCTTTGTATACACACAGCTGAAGAAAGTATTTAATAAATTAGCCTTCCCTTTGTCCCCAGTCACCCACTATAGGGCCTACATGCTCAGATTTGACCTTTTTACTATTAATATATCTGAAGGATTTTTTGGGGGTTTGTTCTATTATAGCGCTACCCCCAGTTAAGAGAGCCGCTGGTTTGTTTTGGGTCCCTGAGTACAGCTCCACCAACCCCCGGCAATTTGGCTCTACCCACTCTGGCACAGTTAGTCAAAGGGTACGTCCCTATGCACATAAAACTTAGCTTATACTCTAAGTGTAATTGGTATGAACTCACAAGCAGACTGCTGAAATAAGAATAACTGGCTTTACTTTTGCAGTAAGGAAAAAGAATAGCAACATGCATTTGAACATATATCTCACAATACTTTAGCAGGTCCCTGCAATATGCACTTTAAACATGTACACAGGTATATGAGTCTAACAATGGGGAAACGGAGCGCCAAGTGTGGCGACCGTCTGCTATGCACCCCTGAGGTGCAATAAATCTATCTGCGCCTACCTAACGGACCAGGCCTGATCCCTAGTAATAGAGCTCAGTCCTTGTACTAGTACAGTGTTCTTCACCGGCAATAAATCTGTAGAGGTGGTGCACATGTAGCTTTAAATGGTGTCATTTGTAATCCACAAAAAGTAACATTGCTGCTCTGAGGTAAATTGCGCCTAGGCAGTTCAATAGGCATAAAACTTGTGTGTCAATGCAGGATTGAGCCCACAGGCTCTCTCACCAATCCTTGGGGTACCGTCCTCCGATCCGGTCCCTCTAATGGCGGCTCTGGTCTCTTCAATGGCGGCGTCCGGTCTCCTCAGTCACAGCCCTGCACTCCGGTCATCAGCTCCGTCCGACCGACAGTAAGGGGAAGTCTCCGCTCCGCTGCTGTGGAAAGTGAGGGGTGAGAGTCTCACTCCATCGGCTGCAAGGCCCAGGCTTCAGGCCTTCAGCTCCGGTCCGCACAGGTGTCTCTGCTGGCTGCAATCTTCGCGTCACACGCTCTGTCAGCAGAGGCAGGCCAGTCCTGTCAGGCCTCAGAAGAGGAAGTGTCCCAAGAGGAAGAGGCGGTCTCCGCTCTTCCCTTTTATAATCTCCCCCAGCAGCCTCCCGGGCGGAAGTCAGCAGCCCTGGGGCCTGGGGAATTGTGGGAGATGTAGTCTCTACCAGAAAAAGGGGTAGAACCCCGCTACACACTCCCCCCACTTTAAATCTTTGGTCCCCAAAGATAGTGTTCAAACTACAAACTTTTTCGGGAACAACATTTTCACATAATTTGGACAGAGGAGCTTCCCACCAATTGGCATGAGATGGGGAGCTGTCCTGTCTACAGGTCACTTCAGTGTGTGCGACCTGCTTAACTGTGCCAGAGAGCGAGCTGGGGTTGCCCTCCACTAAATGGACAGCGGAAGGGTCAGGGCTCTCAGCACTTCTCCTTGCTGTGGTAACAGAGTCCTCTGAACTTTCTCCCATCTTGGGGTAAGTTAGCTTCTTGGGAGGCTTCACACTCCTGCGAGCTCTCTGTTCTCTTGGAACTTCTTCAGGAACACATTCTGGCAACATCTCTGGTTCTGGAACATCTTCTTCTTGTTCTGGGTAGAGACCAGGGATATCTTCCCAGCACTCAGGCACATCACTGAGTGGCACAAACTCTGTGGCTTCTGGGTTCAATGTGTTATCTTCCACATCTTCAGTAGGTGGAAGATCTATGGCAGAATTTCCTGGAGTTGAGGAAGGCCATAACCATTCAAGTTCTCCTCTTTCTTCTTCAGGTTGGGGGTCCTCACCACCCCTAACTTGGGACGTCTGAGACCTAGTGTTAGGCCTGGGGGTATCCAGAATGGAAACAGATTCAGGTACATCTCTTACTGGAGGCATTCTGACTGCTTCAGTGAGTGGGAGCAAATGATTCCTATGCCAGGTCTTCAAAGGCCCCACTCTTCCTTCTGGCTTCAACTTGTAGACAGGCAATCCTGGAAGTTTCCTACAGATGATATATGGCTCTGATCTCCATCTATCAGCAATCTTGTGTTTCCCAGGGATCCCTAGATTGCGTAGCAGTACACGGTCCCCAGGCTGTAGGTCCTGTACTCTAACTTTCAAATCAAAGTTCCTCTTGTTTCGGGCCCCTCTCTGGTCAGAGGCCACTTGAGCTTTCTCGTAAGCTATCTTCAAACTGCGCCTCAGTCTGTCCACATATCCTTTGTGGGAGGCAGCAGAGGCATGGTCTAAAGAAATGCCGAAGGCCAAATCCACTGGCAATCTTGCTTCTCTCCCAAACATAAGTCGGTAAGGGGAAAAACCTGTCACATCACTTGTGGTGCAATTGTAGGCATGCACTAGAGCTGAAATGTGTTGGCTCCAGTGTTGCTTCTTCTCGGTCTCCAAAGTTCCCAACATGTTCAATAGTGTCCTGTTGAACCTTTCAGGCTGGGCATCACCTTGAGGGTGATATGGTGTGGTTCTAGTCTTCTCTACTCCCAGAGAATCTAGTAGCTTCCTGATCAGGCGACTCTCAAAGTCCCTTCCTTGGTCTGAGTGGATTCTCTGTGGCAGTCCATAGTGAACAAAGTACTTCTCCAGAAGTACCTTGGCTACTGTAGAGGCCTTCTGGTCCTTGGTTGGGAAAGCCTGAGCATAACGAGTGAAATGGTCGGTTACCACCAGAACATTTCCCAATCCGCTCAAATCGGGTTCAAGGCAGAGAAAATCAATGCATACCAGATCCATTGGGCCTTCACTTTGCAGATGGCCCATTGGGGCAGCTTGATGGGGTAAAGTCTTTCTCTGAATGCATCTTGCACAGGAATGGCAATACTCCTCCACTTCGGCCCTCATGCAGGGCCAGTAAAACCGGTCTCTGACAAGTTGGAAGGTTCTCTCTGCTCCCAAGTGACCATGCTGGTCATGTAAGGCAATCAGCACAGTCTCTCGATGCTTTTCCGGGAGAAACAACTGCCACTTGTCTTCTGGTCCATCAGAGGGGCCCCTTCGGTAGACTACCCCCTGATGCACCTGTAACTTGTCCAATTCTCTCCTCAATTGGCGAGCTTCTTTAGAAGGGTGAAGGCGAAGTCCCTCTGGACTCTGGTCTTCCAGGGCTTCCAGGACCAATTTCCCCATGGGGTCTTCCAATTGGTCACACCTTAACTCCTTCTTGGACAGCTTCGGCAGACACTCTTCTGCCAGTTGAGTTACCCCACAGTAACACTTTGGGACTCCCGCTGTGGTAACTCCTATCTCTTCAGCTCTGGATCCTCCTCTGGCTTGGAGTTCAGCCCCCTGACAAAGGGCTCGCACTCCATCTGGTGCCACTTGGGTCCAGTCTTCCCAGTCATCGACCATGACATGGGATCTTCGGGACAGGGCATCTGCATCCCTATTTCCAGCCCCTGGTCTGTACTTGAGGCTGAAATTGAATCCAGACAACGCCGCCAACCATCTGTGTCCAGTTGCATCCAGCTTGGCGGTGGTGAATAGATAAGTCAAGGGGTTGTTATCTGTCTTTACAGTAAACTCGGCCCCATACAAGTAGTCTCTCAACTTGTCAACAACTGCCCATTTGAGGGCTAAGAACTCCAACTTGTGGGTGGGATAGTTCTTCTCGGAGGGGGTCAGGCTCCGGCTCACATAAGCCACTGGCCGTAGCTGGTCTTCATGCTCCTGGTAGAGTACTCCACCCAGGCCCTCATGGCTGGCATCAACATGTAGCTCATAGGGTCTAGTGGGATCAGCGTAGGCCAAAACTGGGGCTGTGGTGAGACTTCTCTTCAAGGTTCTGAAAGCCTCTTCACACCTTGAATTCCACTGGTCTTGGACTGATTCACTGGACCTCCTAGGCCCCATTCCATCCTCCTCTCCTTCTGTCTTCAGCAGCTCGTTGAGGGGTTTGGCAATGCGGGCAAATCCATCCACAAACCTGCGGTAGTAGGAGCAGAACCCCAAGAAAGACCGAAGTTCTGTAACTGTTGTGGGCCTTGGCCACGAAGTAACTGCCTCCAGCTTCTCAGGGTCTGTGGCCACTCCTTTTTCAGACACTATGTGTCCCAGATAGTTCACAGAAGACTGATAGAACCGACACTTCTCTGGAGAAAGTTTAAGTCCCTCTTCACTGAGCCTCTTCAGTACTTTCTCCAGCCTGGCTTCATGTTCTTCCAAAGTCTTTCCAAAGACAATGACATCGTCCAGATACACAAGGACTTCTATGAGGTTCATGTCTCCAACAGTCCTTTCCATTAGGCGTTGAAACGTAGCAGGAGCTCCAGATAGGCCCTGAGGCATCCTGTTGAACTCAAAGAATCCCACTGGGGTTATGAAGGCAGTCTTTTCTCTGTCTTCTGGATGCATGGGGATTTGATAATACCCACTCTTGAGGTCCATCACACTGAACCACTTAGCTCCAGATAAACTCTGCAAGGCATCTTCTATCCTTGGCGTGGTGTACTGGTCAGGAATGGTCCTCCTGTTGAGAGTTCTGTAGTCAATGCAGAGTCTCAATGACCCATTCTTCTTCCTGACTACCACAATTGGGGAGGCGTAGGGGCTTCTGGACTCCCTAATCACTCCCGTCTTCTTCAATTCCGCAAGCTGCTCCCTCAGATCCTCCAGATCTGCTAGCGGGACTCGCCTCACTCTTTCTCTGAATGGCTTGTCCTCTTGCATGCGGATTCGGTGGGTGGCACTCTTCGCACACCCCACATCAAACTCATCTTTGGAGAAAATCTTCTCCCATCTGGTCAGCTGGGCCTTGGCTCTCTCTTTCCAAGCTCCAGGTAGGTTAGGGTTTTCCATGGAGAGTTTCTTCCAAACATCTTCACTTTCACCCGTCCCCTTCACTTCTGACCAGCCAACTGGGACAGCAGGACTCACCTGTCCCAGAAGCATCCTGGCAGGGATCTCCACGGGCCGCTCCGTGGGGTTCCTCACACTGACAGGGACTCTTCCTTTAGCCTTCTTCAGGTCCTTCAGTGAAATTACTTCTGGTATCACCTCCAGACCTGAGTGACCCTCCATTGGGTCAGGTTCCAACATTACAAAGGGGCCAGGCTGCTCCCAAGTAAGTTTCACCGTGGCTCTCATGCAGGTCACCTCTCCAGGCTGTAACACTGCTCCTTCTTTTCCAAGCCTCCATACCCTTCCTATCCCCTCACTTGGGGTCTTCTGCTCTAGGACCAACCGCTGATAGGCTGCCTTCAGCATGGGATGGATCTTGGGAGGTGAAAGATTCTCTTTCTTCACCAGGGGGGTCAGAAGCCTTCTGACTAGGTCCGTGTTCGTCCCTATAATCAGGGACGTCTTGCTGGTTCCTGGTGGGCGGGGACACACCACTGCTAAGGTGTCGAACACTTCAGACTTCCCAGCTACGGATGGGTCAAACGTCAATCTGATGGGTAAGTATCCATCATAGGGGAAACTCTGAGTTCCCAATCCCCTTATCTCCAACTCTTCTATCTTCTGTATTGGCAGATGACTCAGGTATCTGTCATAGAAGTCCCTGTACAACAGGGTCACTTGTGCTCCAGTGTCCAGAAGGGCCTTCGTGTACACTCCTTCCACCTGGATGGGTACAGTAGGGGATGGACCAACTAGCTCCTCTGGGTAGGGCCTAGTTGATGCTGTCCTCTTCTTTGGACTCTTTGCTTTGCCAGCACTTGATTTGCACTTGCTCCTTTCTTGAGCCTGGTATGCATTGACCCTCTCCCTCTTACTGGGAGTATGAACCCGTTGAGGGATATTGTTATCTCTCACTTGCAAGGGTTGTTGCTTTGGGGTGCTGTGTCTCTTCAGAGGGGTCTTGCCCCCTTCCTCTGGAGTGCACCTTGTTTGAGGATCCCTGGGCCCCTTCTGAGGGGTTTGGTCTCCTCGCTTTCTCTTCCTGTTACGCTTCTTGGAGCTCACTGAAGGTGATGGGCACCCGGTTGACTCCTTCACCGGGGCCCTTTGGCGTTTCCCGCCGGCTGGCGGCTTTCTGCCTTCTTCTTCTTGGGACTGGAACATATAGCTGCAATATGACCAATTCCTCCACAATTAAAGCAAATCATCTCACTGTGGTCAGGTGGGGGTGCTGGTGCTGGAACAGCTGGAAACAATTCCCTCCTGGTTGTTTCCTTCTTGGGACTGGGCGTCTCTTTCGCCACTAGAGATGTCAGTATCTCCATCATCTGGGACATCTGCAACTTCAGGGCATCTACCTCTGTGTCTCTTTCAGGGGTTAAGGCCGACCTGACCGTGGCCACTGTAGACTTTGTAGACCCCATCACTTGCTTCTCCCTTTTCTCTTCCAACATGGCCTCTTCTTCTCTGACCATTCGGATGAGGTCAGGGTAGTCCAGGCTCTTCCCATCCTGGCGGGTACGTAGAATTAGTGCGACAGGGTCCAAGGGTTGGGCTCCCCTCATCACCTGCTGGGCACGGGCTTCATCTACCTTCCCTGGATCTATCCCCTTCTTCAGGATAATCCTATGCAGGATCTTGTCTATGCGTCCCATGTACTCTGACAGCTTCTCCCCTGTCTTCTGGTAACAGTGTTCCAGTTGATAGGTAAGTTCTGTGACTTTTTCTGTCCCACCAAACACACCTTCCAGGATGTCTATGTAGTCCTGGGCAGTGCAATCCTTTTTACTTGTCTTCAGATTGCGTATGGCCTCTAAGGCAGGTCCTTTTAGGCTTTCAACAATCCTTTGCTTCTTTCTGCCTTCTGAGACCTCCCATTCTTCTAGGGCCTGCGTGGCACCATCTAACCACTCTTCAAATCCCTCTTCTCCCGAGGGTACAGGTGTCCTCCCTGAAAACATCCGGAGTTTCCTGTATCCCGACATTGGGTAATCCCCGGGGTCTCTTCTGCACTGGGTTACAATTTCCCCTAGAACAGCACACAGTTCTGCACTGAGAGTAGTGTGTGTGGGTGCGGGACTTTCCGCGCCCTTCTGCTCCTCCTTCTTTGGGGATAGAATGGCTTTCATAGGAGAACCTTCTCCCTTGCGCGGCAGCGCATGCAGCAATTGGTAGTGCTGACCATTTGGTGCCTGTATGCTCTGGCTCCTGAACTGCTCTGGAGTCTCTTCCTTCCACTCTATTAAGGCGTATGTGTACCCAGCATCATTTCTCATGTCCATTATCCATGACTTCTGGCATGGGGATAATGACATTATGAGCTGCTTCACTGCCTCTCTCTGCCACATCCCTGGCAGTTCAATGACTGCTGCTGCGGCTGGGTCAGCGGCCCATGTTGCGGACCACCGTCCCACTTCTATTGGGTCCATGCCGGCACCTTCTGGCGGCTTTTCCCGCTGACTCAGGATCCCGGATTACGAGCCCCCACGTGTAGCGCTACCCCCAGTTAAGAGAGCCGCTGGTTTGTTTTGGGTCCCTGAGTACAGCTCCACCAACCCCCGGCAATTTGGCTCTACCCACTCTGGCACAGTTAGTCAAAGGGTACGTCCCTATGCACATAAAACTTAGCTTATACTCTAAGTGTAATTGGTATGAACTCACAAGCAGACTGCTGAAATAAGAATAACTGGCTTTACTTTTGCAGTAAGGAAAAAGAATAGCAACATGCATTTGAACATATATCTCACAATACTTTAGCAGGTCCCTGCAATATGCACTTTAAACATGTACACAGGTATATGAGTCTAACAATGGGGAAACGGAGCGCCAAGTGTGGCGACCGTCTGCTATGCACCCCTGAGGTGCAATAAATCTATCTGCGCCTACCTAACGGACCAGGCCTGATCCCTAGTAATAGAGCTCAGTCCTTGTACTAGTACAGTGTTCTTCACCGGCAATAAATCTGTAGAGGTGGTGCACATGTAGCTTTAAATGGTGTCATTTGTAATCCACAAAAAGTAACATTGCTGCTCTGAGGTAAATTGCGCCTAGGCAGTTCAATAGGCATAAAACTTGTGTGTCAATGCAGGATTGAGCCCACAGGCTCTCTCACCAATCCTTGGGGTACCGTCCTCCGATCCGGTCCCTCTAATGGCGGCTCTGGTCTCTTCAATGGCGGCGTCCGGTCTCCTCAGTCACAGCCCTGCACTCCGGTCATCAGCTCCGTCCGACCGACAGTAAGGGGAAGTCTCCGCTCCGCTGCTGTGGAAAGTGAGGGGTGAGAGTCTCACTCCATCGGCTGCAAGGCCCAGGCTTCAGGCCTTCAGCTCCGGTCCGCACAGGTGTCTCTGCTGGCTGCAATCTTCGCGTCACACGCTCTGTCAGCAGAGGCAGGCCAGTCCTGTCAGGCCTCAGAAGAGGAAGTGTCCCAAGAGGAAGAGGCGGTCTCCGCTCTTCCCTTTTATAATCTCCCCCAGCAGCCTCCCGGGCGGAAGTCAGCAGCCCTGGGGCCTGGGGAATTGTGGGAGATGTAGTCTCTACCAGAAAAAGGGGTAGAACCCCGCTACATTTGTTAAATGGAAAATGTAAATTAAATTAATGATAAAGGCACACACTAATGAACTCTATGTTATTTGATGACAGGATAGCCAGCTCTTAAGGGCGACTTCACACTACCTGGATGTGGTCCTGCTGCGCTTTGGGCCAAGCACAGCTAAACTGGGGTTTAGTGCAGGCTAGCTGCGTTTTCCCATAGACTTCTATGATTTCCTGCAGTTTTGGTACGATTTCTGAAACTGCACCAAAACCACCTGGCCTCATAGAAGTCTATGGGAAAGTGCAGCTAACCCTGCGTTAGTTGCGATTTAGCAAAAGCACAGCGGAGAAGTGTGAAGTGGCCCTAACTGCGCATATGCAGTTACGGAGCCAGATAAATGGTGAACTGCTAAGTTCATCCGTGGATCGGGCAGTGTGGTCGGTCCAGGTGCGTGTCTGTACTGTGACTTCATAGTACACATAAGGTGTGGCTTTTATTCACATGCCCCACTGCCCAATGTGAGGCCAAGCCCAGCCGTTCATCATTTGACCGGCTCAGGGATTGTGCATGCGCAGTTCAGAGCCACCGACAAGTGGATTTTTTTTAAATGCTTTTTCCACCAGCCATCTATCACACCAAGAACCAAAGTAAAAAGATGAATGTAATGGAGCACAGCTGTAAGGTGACAGTCTGGGGGCTCTGATGTAAAAGGGCACAGAAGTAAGGTAGCACTCTGGGGACACCAATGTAAGGCATAGCTCCCAACTGTCCCTGATTTTGAGGGACTGTCCCTGATTTGGAACAACGTCCTTCTGTCCCTCTTCCCTCCTTATTTGTCCCTCATTTTGGTCTGATCTTTATAGTTGTATATAAAATGCACTATTTATCTTCTAAAAAGTTTTTCCAGGTGCTTAACCTTTTATCCAATTTTAAATTGTGCATTGACAAAAGCCAATAAAGGAATAGTAGTGGTAAAATAATAAAAAAAAAAGCACTGGTGGGTTTAACCAATCATTTATTTTTGTATAATTTCCCTTTAAGGGGTGTGGCAGGGTGCATGTCCTAAGCCTACACACTTTTGCTGATTGGTGTCCCTCATTCCCACGCTAACATTTTGGAGGTATGTGTAAGGTGGCACTCTGGGGAGGGGGGGGGGGGGCTGATGTAAGATGGGGCTCTGATGTAAGGAGGAACTCTGTAGACTCTGAAGCAGAGAATGTTAAGGAATTTGAGTTGCGGTAGTCTCCCCCATTTTAGTTGCAGCTCCCGGAAACCCGCGAGTGCCGCATGATATCCCGGCTGTCAGCCGCAGCAGCCTGAGCCACCCCCTCCTCCCAGCCAGGGGAGGCAGTGGCATCACTATGGGGATACATTGTACCAAAGCAGGTGCAGCACGTGACTTCCTATGTGTCCCAGACTGTTACTCCAACCTCCTCTCCTAACCCTCCAGCTCCCCCAATCACTGAGCGCCCTGCCCTCTGCCAGTCCAGCTCAGAGAGAGTTAGGAAGCCGGGACAGCAAATGGGAGGTGAGCAGCAGCTGTGTGGAGGGAGCTTGTGTCGGATTCAAACAGAGGGAGGAGTGAGTCCAGGAGCGAGTGAGAGAGACCTGGTGAGTGTGAGGACGGCATTCATTACTGTTATACACTGCAATGTTTTCTCTGGCAGCACTGTGTTCCTGTTCTCTGTGTGCTTCCACACAAAGCCTGGTGATGGTGCAGGCAGCCCCTGAGTGGTATACACACATGGTGGGAGCATGGGAGCTATATAGGAGTGCTGGTACCTGGAATGCAGGTAAAATAATTTGGTGGGAAATCCTGACTGGTCAGTTATTCTCCCAGGTGACCTTGTCTGGGGGCAGGGGGACACAGATCAAAGGGGGAGTACAGATTTCAGGTGATTTCTCTTCATGCATCCAGATCACACTGACTCTCCCCAATGTCTGTTGGCAGGTTGGCTGAGCCCATTTGCTGTGCCACATGTGCCATTTGTGCCATTTGTCGGCACTGATTTGCATATGTTGGGCATTAATTTGCACATGGGGATGGCAATGGGGGATGTACCTAGCCATCCACATGTTAGGTGTTTCCCTGGTGGTCCTGGCGTCTTCCCTGGTGGTCCAGTGGGGGCATCCAAGGGGGGGGGCTGCGCTGATAAACAATCAGCACAGACCCCCCCTGTCAGGAGAGCCATCGATCGGCTCTCCTCTACTCGCGTCTGTCATGCGTGAGTGAGGAAAAGCCAATCAACGGCTCTTCCTGTTTACATCCTGATCAGTCGTGATTCGACACACATGATAAAGAGCCTCCGTCGAAGGCTCTTTACCGAGATCGGTGTATCGGTGTGTCAGACTGACACACTGCACCACCGATTGGCGCGATGCTGGGATCCTGCCTTTGAGCGCGCAGGGGCTGTTATCCTGCAGCACGTTATATGACGCCCAGTCAGGATAACTGAGCCCCCGCCCCGGCCGTCATTCTGCTATAGGACGGGCGGGAAGTGGTTAAGGTAGGCTCAGTGCAACAAAAATATCCTTTTTCAGCTTCTAGCAGTTTGTGATCCCAGTATATTATAATCGAATATGGCTGCTGGCACTAGGGATGAGCCGAACACCCCCCTGTTCGGTTCGCACCAGAACCTGCGAACAGACCTAAAGCTCGTGCGAACTTTAGAACCCTATTAAAGTCTATGGGACTCGAACGTTCAAAATCAAAAGTGCTAATTTTAAAGGCTAATATGCAAGTTATTGTCATAAAAAGTGTTTGGGGACCTGGGTCCTGCCCCAGGGGACATGTATCAATGCAAAAATTTGTTTTAAAAACTGAAGTCTCTCATCCCCCCCTCTTTTCCTGCGGCCTGCCAGGTTGCGTGCTCGGATAAGGGTCTGGTATGGATTTTGAGGGGGACCCCATGCCATTTTTTTTTTTTTGGTCCGGGGTTCCCCTTAAAATCCATCCCAGACCTGAAGGGTCTGGTATGGATATTTAGGGGGACCCCTACGTCATTTTTTTTTTAAATTTGAAGTGGGGTTCCACTTAATATCAATAGCAGACCTGAAAGGCCTGGTATTTTTTTTTTTTTTTTTTTTTTTTTATCAATGACTTTTTTTTATCAATGACTTTCAATGAATGACTGTTCTCTATGTTACAGGAGCCGGCAATTCATTAGCCGCGAGTGATTTTAAATAGCTTTTTTTCCTGCAAAAATGACACTTTGTGCAGGGACAGTTCTAAGCACGGGAAACATGCGCCCCTTCACAGGCATACTATAGACACCCCCCAGGTACGAAATTTAAAGGAATATTACACTTTTATTGTTTCACTTTAAGCATTATTAAAATCACTGCTCCTGAAAAAACGGACGTTTTAAAAAAATTTTTTTTTGCATTGATACATGTCCCCTGGGGCAGGACCCAGGTCCCCAAACACTTTTTATGACAATAACTTGCATATAGACTTTTAAAATTATCACTTAAGATTTCTCCCATAGACTTTTACAGGGTGCTCGTGGCTTTTTGAATTTGCCGCGAACACCCCATATTGTTCACTGTTCGCTGAACAGGCGAACAGGCAATGTTCAAGTCGAACATGAGTTCGACTGGAACTCGAAGCTCATCCCTAGCTGGCACCAAAGGCATAGAATCTAAAAGATATGTGGATTAGAATGCCTTCCATGTAATGGTCTGCAGTTACAGTGCAGACAAACTCATACACATGGGCGCTGTGGCCTGTACGGTATAAATCAGTGGTTTGTTTATGTGGCTGGAGCTGTGTGTAGGCAGCCTTTGCTATGCTATGGGGACACAGCAGCTGTATGAATACAGCCACAGGTCATAATTCGACAGGCATGTGGGTGCAGGTGTACGACTCTGAACACAGACAGTGTGGATTCAGAGCCACTCTTTCAAACCTGCACACCTGTAAAATTAGGACCTGCGGCTGTATTTGTACAACTGCTGTGTCACCATAGCTTTGCATATGACCTGCAGCTGTGTTTGTACAGCTGTTGCGTCCACTTAGAGTAAGAAGCAGTTACAGCCGCATGAACAATCCACTCATTCACATGGCTGGAATAACTGTGAGAACGATCCTAAGGGCGCATTTATACTTGAGGTTGGGGCAGTAAAACACCATGGTTGAGCTGCTCTTTTACCAACCACCAACCGCTATACCTTTTAGCACCAGAGGCAGTGGATAGAAGATGACCACAATGCTATGCTTAGCAGCCATGGCAGAAATTATACCCTGTGGAATAAGTGAATAGTGGTGCTCTATGGTTGCTCTGTGGTTGCAGGGGCTAGTGCGGGGTTAAAGCAGCGAGTGAGGAGGCAATATACAGTATCTCACAAAAGTGAGTACATCCCTCACATTTTTGTAAATATTTTATTATATCTTTGCATGTGACAACACTGAAAATATGACACTTTGCTACAATGTAAAGTAGTGAGTGTGCAGCTTTGTATAACAGTGTAAATTTGCTGTCCCCTCAAAACACGCAGCCATTAATGTCTAAACCGCTGGCAACAAAAGTGAGCACACCCCTAAGTGAAAATGTCCAAATTGGGCCCAATTAGCAATTTTTCCTCCCCGGTGTCATGTGACTCGTTCGTTTTACAAGGTCTCGGGTGTGAATGGGGAGCAGGTGTGTTAAATTTGGAGTTATCTCTCTCACTCTCTCATACTGGTCACTGTAAGTTCAACATGGCACCTCATGGCAAAGAACCCTCTGAGGATCTGAAAAAACATTTTTCTTGTTCATACATCATGGGACACAGAGCCTTTGATAATTACTAAGTGGGTTAGATAGTCATAGTTCCTCCCCTATATAACCCCTCCCATATGGAGAGTACCTCAGTTTTTTCACCAGTGTCTAAGGTGGTTGGTCACGTTGAAAATGTGCTAAGAAGATAGCTCTGTTTGATGGTCTCTGCGGGGGCCTAGGAGCTATACATCGGATCCATACCTCGGGCCAATAAATAGGCTAAAAAGATGGATGGTACACGGGCCTTGTGAAAGAAGAAACTAGGTTTTGCCTGTAATGTCCCTCTTTGAGGATGCACAAAAAGTTTTCTGGCACAGCCTTCTACAGGTCCAGGAAGAGGATCCTGTAAGTAGGAACCCAGAACCCTGAAGGTTCGCACAACATTACCCGCCGTGATGGGGGAAGGTTGGATCTGTCTGTTCTCAGCAGTTTCCTGCGACAGGGATAATGTAAGTGAAGACAATCCTAGGTATTAATCTTAAGGATTATCTTCTACGAGTAGTTTTCATGTCTTACCTGGTTTCCACCACTAGAGGGAGTAAGAGACATACCTGGTGTTTACGTATATGCCTTCCAGGATACACGCTCAGTGAAGCTGGTCTGTGAACGCGTGACGTACATCACTATGACGAGCAGAGAAAATTAAGTTCAATGCTTCAGAGCATGCGTCGAATTGTTTCCTAGCATACGTAGGAATTTTGCGCGTCGGAATTGGTACAAATGATCGAAATTTCTGATCGGAACTTTTTCCGACCAAAAAATTGAGAACCTGCTCTCAATCTTTTGCTGGCGGGAATTCCGCCAGCAAAAGTCTGATGGAGCATACACACAGTCAGAATTTCCGACCAAAAGCTCACATCTGACTTTTGGGCGGAATTTCCGATCGTGTGTACGGGGCATAAGGCACAACAGTGATTGCATCTATACTAGTACCTCTGCTTTTGCAGCTTAGGACTATGTCTCCCCATAAGAGGGCTTCAGGGGCAGGTAGAAGAGGCACTAAGAAGTCACTGCCTAGATCTAGGGGTTCTGGACATGCCTGCAGGATAGCATCCCCCCTGAAAGACTAGTGGCAGCCTCACAGGATGAGTCATTGCCCCTGTCAGCCTTTGCAGCCTCTCCCAATGTTGCAGTCCCTGTGTATGTCACTGAAGACACTATGAAAGCTGCATTGGATGGTTTAGAAGGAAGGATTGCTACTTTAATGACAACTTCCTTAAAGAGTAGCAGAAAACGGGATAGATCCCCTGCCTCTGCTCTAGGTTCCTTATCGAATGAGCAATCCTTTAGTGATGAAGTATCCCTATCTGGGGATGGGGATCAGGAGCAGTCGGACGATTCAGGGGAGGAGGAGAAGCTCTCTTCTTCCTCTCAGGCCCTCAAGGTGCAGGTGCAATATTATACTGAGTTGGTACGTGCATTGCCCTCTGCTGAGGCTGCCATATCCTCTGTTTCCTCCTTGGGATCCCGGAAATCCCCACAGGCTGCATATACCTTCCCAATTCATCCCTTGCTGGAGAAATTGTTGTATGAGGACTGGGTTCAACCAGATAAGCTATTTTCTCTTCCTAAGAAGTTTTCCCTTCTTTATCCGGTAGAGGAAAAATTCACCAAGAAAGGGGGGGGGGCAGCAATTGATGCGGCTGTTTCCTGTGTGAATAAAAGCCTGACCTGCCCTGTGGACAATGCTCATGGGTTCAAAGATCCAACTGCCAAAAAACTGGAATCTTTATTTAAAGCCTCCTTTTCTATGGCTGGCACTGTGGTCCAACCTGCAGTCACACCAGTTGGCATGTGCCAATTCCTAAAGGAACAAATGAAGCAGGTGGTTAACCTCCTCCCCAGTGAACAGGTCGAGGTTTATGCAGACCTTCCTAAGGCCTTATGTTTTGAGGTTGATGCCATTATGGATTCTGTTCAGCAAACATCCCGTCTTACTCTCCTGCTGGTACACATCCCTTTGGCATAAGCATTGGGCAGCTGAGGCTTCATGCAAAAGATTTTTTATTGGGTTCCCGTTTCATGGGGAATGCTTGTTTGGGGATGATTTGGACAAATATATCCAGAGGATTACCGGGGGAAAGACCACTTTGTTGCCGGTTAAGAAGAAGAGTAAACGTCCCTCATTTAGACATTCTCTTTCCCCAGCCCCTGGAGCCTCGACCTCCAGGCAGTGGCAATGACCTCCCCAGTCCAATACTAGGGGAAAGGTCCTAGGCCAGGCCCAAGGGCAGAAAAAGTCTTGGGGTCCAAGATCTGTTAAGCAGAACCCCAAAGCCTCCTTATAAAGAGGCGCCCCCGTTTGGCCGAGTGGGGGAAGGCTGCTGCGGTTTGCAGACGCCTGGCAGGAAGAGGTTCAGGACAAATGGGTAACCTCCACAGTGTTTCTGTGTTACAAGCTGGAGTTTCGGGAGCTTCTGCCATCCCGCTTTCTAAGGTCAAGAGTCTCCAAAAATCCAGAAAAAAGGAGGCCCTTGCTTCTGGCCTTAGAACGCCTGTTATCTCAAGGGGTGATTATAGAAGTAGCCCCAGAGGAGCAAGGCTCGGGGTTCTACTCAAACCTCTTCCAAAACCAAACAGGGATGTCAGACCTATTCTAGATCTAAAAGATCTGAATCAGTTCCTAAACATTCGTTCTTTCCGCATGGAGTCAATCCACTCAGTGGTTTCCACCCTTCAGGGAGGAGAATTTCTGGCATCGATAGACATCAAAGATGCATATTTACATGTGCCAATTTTCCCCGCTCACTTCCAGTTTGCTACCGAACCTTGGGTGTTTACGAAGGTTCTAGCCCCGTCCCTGGCAAAGCTAAGGGCTTGAGGCATAGCAGTAACAGCTTATCTGGACGATTTGCTACTTGAGGAACAGTCCATAGCGCGCTTAGTCCGCAATGTGCTCAGCACAGTGAAGTGTTTAGAGTACCTAGGCTAGGTCCCCAATCTAGAAAAATCCTCCTTACAGCCCCTAAAAAAGCTGGAATATTTGGGCATGGTCATAGACATAGTCCAAAGCACAGTATTCTTACCCAAGTCAAAAGCCAAAGCCATAAAGGATTTGGTCCGAGTAGTCAAAACAAGGAAAAATCCTTCCATTCGACTATGTATGAGGTTATTAGGGAAAATTGTAGCCTCATTCAAGGCTGTTCTTTACGCCCAGTTTCACTCAAGACCTTTACAGAGCAGCATCCTATCTGCCTGGAACAAGAGAGTTCAAGCCTTGGATCTTCCAATGTGGAAGAGGGAAGACCTTGGGTTCTTCCCCAAGCCCAAATCTACTCTCACAGGGCCCAATATTCCATCCTGCCTTATGAAGTCTGAATTTGACGGTTTAGCTGTTCTGTTCTATCCACTCTCGTTAATGCTAAGAAGGCGGCCTCCAGACTCATTTATTATAGAATCTGGAAGGCATATGTTTCCTGGTGTGAATCCAGGGGGTGGCATCCTAGAAGGTATGCATCTAGCAGGATTCTTGCCTTTCTTCATTTAGGCGTAGAAATGAGGCTGTCCTTGAGCACTAGCAAGGGCTAGATCTCAGCCTTGTCAGTATTTTTTCAAAGACCACTTGCCTCTCATTCCCTGATCCGGGCCTTTGTTTAAGGGGCAATGCGCATGAATCCGCCTGTTAAGCCTCCCGTGTGCCCGTGGGATTTAAATTTGGTTTTTATCTGTTTTACAGAAACAACCTTTTGAACTATTGCACTATGCTCCTTTGGTTCTTTTGACAAAGAAATCGTTTTTTCTTGTAGCCATATCCTCAGCTAGGAGGGTATCGGAATTAGCAGCTCTTTCATGTAAGGAGCCATATTTGATTTTTCACGAAGACAGGGTGGTGTTGCGTCCTCACCCAACCTTTTTGCCTAAAGTGGTTTCAGGATTCCATCTGAATCAAGATGTGGTCTTACTGTCCTTTTTTCCAGATCCGCAGTCCACAGAGGAGAAGTTGTTGCACTCTTTAAATGTTGTAAGAGCAGTCAAAATCTATCTGCAGGCAACAGCTCAGAGACGAAAGACTGATTGTCTATTTATACTGCCAGAAGGCCCCAAAAAGGGCCAGGCAGCATCGAAGTCCACTGTCTCTAGATGGATTTGACAGGTTAATATTCAGGCCTTTGGTTTGAAGAAGAAAATTCGTCCTTTTCAAGTTAAAGCGCACTCGACTAGAGCAGTTAGTGCTTCTTGGGCAGTGCATCACCAGGCCTCCATGGCTCAGATCTGCAAGGCTGCAACTTGGTCTTCGGTCCATACATTCACTAGATTCTATCAGGTAGATGTAAGAGGGCATGAGGATGCCGCCTTCGGGCGCAGTGTAATGGAGGCAGCAGTATAGGTCCTCACGGTCTGTGTTTCTGATCTGTGTCTCCCTCCCCTCAAATTTGGGCATTGCTCTGGGACATCCCACTTAGTAATTATCAAAGGCTCTGTGTCCCATGATGTATGAACAAGAAAATAGGATTTTTAAAACAGCTTACCTGTAAAATCCTTTTCTTGGGAATACATCACAGGACACAGAGCTCCCGCCCCTCTTTGGGATTATAGGTTGGGATACTTATTGATTTGCTACAAAACTGAGGTACTCTCCATATGGGAGTGGTTTAATAGGGGAGGAACTCGCCATGTAATTAGGGTTGCCAGTGTCCAATCACTTGATGGTGACTATCTAATCCACTTAGTAATTATCAAAGGCACTGTGTCCCGTGATGTACTCCCAGGAAAAGGATTTTTACAGGTAAGCTGTTTTTAAAAATATTTTTTGCTCTACATAAAGATGGCCTAGGCTATTAGGAGATTGCCAAGACCCTGAAACTGAGCTGCAGCACAGTGGCCAAGACCATATCACGGTTTAACAGGACAGGATCCACTCAGAACAGGCCTCGCCATGGTCAACCAAAGAAGTTGAGTGCACGTGCTCAGCCTCATATCCAGAGGTTGTATTTGGGAAATAGACATATGAGTGCAGCCAGCATTGCTGCAGAGGTTGAAGGGGTGGGGGGTCAGCCTGTCAGTGCTCAGACCATACGCCGTACACTGCATCAAATTTGTCTGCATGGCTGTCGTCCCAGAAGGAAGCCTCTTCTAAAGATGATGCACAAGAAATCCTGCAAACAGTTTGCTGAAGACAAGCAGACTAAGGACATGGATTACTGGAACCATGTCCTGTGGTCTGATGAGACCAAGATAAACTTATTTGGTTCAGATGATGTAAAGCGTGTGTGGCGGCAACCAGGTGAGGAGGACAAAGACAAGTGTGTCTTGCCTACAGTCAAGCATGGTGGTGGGAGTGTCATGGTCTGGGGCTGCATGAGTGTTTCTGGCACTGGGGAGCTACAGTTCATTGAGGGTGGCACAGTGGTGTAGTGGGTAGCACTCTCGCCTAGCAGTAAAAAGGGTCACTGGTTAAAATCAGAACCACGACACTACCTGCCTGGAGTTTGCATTTTCTCCCTGTGCCTGCGTGGGTTTCCTCCCACACTCCAAACACATGCTGGTAGGTTAATTGGCTTCTGTCCAAAAAAAAAATTGGCCCTAGTATATGAATGTGAGTTGGGGACCTTGGATTATGGGCTCCTTGAGGGTAGGAACCGATGTGAGTGTGAAATGTATGTGTGGAGCGCTGCGTAAATTGACGGCGCTATATGGGTACCTTAAATAAATAATTATAATAGATGATCATCTTAATGAGACACAATGTATAGTGATAGGGACAATTGTAGACACGCACCCACACTCACTCAGGATGGACTGGTGTCTTTATTCAACCTTACTAACTATGTAACCATGGACGTAGATAAGGGGGGATTTGGGGTGTCTGAACCCCCCCCCCCCCAGAGCAGTTATGTTTGTCAAAAAAAGGGAGCTTTACACTTGTCCCCGTCCGGTCCATAATTGTCAATGGACGGGAACAAGGCAAGCTCCTGTATTGATCCAGCCACTGTCATCCTCCCCCCTCCTCTCTCCAGGCTGGGCTGCTTTAGATCTCGACTCAGACATTTATAGTCAGCTCGGGCAGGGGGCTGACACTCCAGCTTGGCTCGGATGGGGGGTGGGGCCGCTAACAGCTTGGCTCAGGCGGGAGCAGGGTGCTCCGCTGATATTTATGGTCGGCTGGAGCAAGGGGTGGAGCGGCCTGCTGACGGCTCGGGCAGGGCCGCTGATGGCTCAGGCGGGGGGTGGGGCCGCTGACGGCTTGGCTCGGGCAGGGGTCGGGGCAGTCCACTGACCCAGTGCACAAATTTCAAACTGCAAGGTGGGGGAGCTGGAGGGGAAGACCAATTCCTGCCCTCAGTGTCTGGCCTTCACCAGAATATTAAGATCAGTGCATGACAGCTCCAAAAAGAATCTGCAGGGGGTCACTGAGGAGGGAGTAAGGCCCCTTAGATGAGGGTAATCCATCCGCAGTCTCTGATTATCTCCTGTAGTCAGTCCGCAGTCTCTAATTATCTCCTTTAGTCAGTCCGCAGTCTCTAATTATCTCCTGTAGTCAGTCCGCAGTCTCTGATTATCTCCTGTAGTCAGTCCGCAGTCTCTGATTATATCCTGTAGTCAGTCCGCAGTCTCTAATTGTCTCCTGTATTCAGTGCGCAGTCTCTGATTATCTCCTGTAGTCAGTCCGCAGTCTTTAATTATCTCCTGTAGTCAGTCCGCAGTCTTTAATTATCTCCTGTAGTCAGTCCGCAGTCTCTGATTATCTCCTGTTGTCAGTCCGCAGTCTTTGATTATCTCCTGTAGTCAGTCCACGGTATCTGATTATCTCCTGTTGTCAGTCCGCAGTCTCTGATTATCTCCTGTAGTCAGTCCACAGTCTCTGATTATCTCCTGTAGTCAGTCCGCAGTCTCTGATTATCTCCTTTTCTCAGTCCGCAGGCTCTGATTATCTCCTGTTCTCAGTCCACAGTCTCTGATTATCTCCTGTTCTCAGTCTCTGATTATCTCCTGTTCTCAGTCCGCAGTCTCTGATTATCTCCTGTAATCCGTCCGTAGTCTCTGATTATCTCTTGTCCGTCCACAGTTTTTGATTATCTCCTGTAATCCATCCGCAGTCTCTCGCCCACTGTATTTAAGCTTTTCCCACAATAATTTTGGCCACACCCAATTTTTTCCTGGTACGCTACGTGGGCCGCATGTCCTTTTTTTCCCTGGCATACCCCTCATTCTCAAGTTCAAAAGTTCAGAGGTATGTTTTGTATGTATGAACTGTGCACAGTACCATTTCTCTTGTCTGGTATACCGGTATAACAAACAATCAGTGATTGTGCTGCCTTCCACAAGATGGTGCCCTTTGCCCAGTGATAGCCACTCCAATGGCTAAGAGCACTATTAGCTGTATTCTGGAGGGGTGTCCCCTGTCAGAACACAATAGCACAGCTTGGAAAATCACTGTACTAACACTGCATGTGTTAGTACAGTGATCTGTCAGGTTTTTTTTTTTTTCATTCAGCCCAGCGTGTGACAGTGTGTACCAGGTCTTAGACTGGACAGTAGCCAACCTCACTGCAATCTTCATAAAAACTGGAAGAAGGCAAAACTGAAATTGTGATCAATTTGATCTGAGAAAATAGAATTAAGGATGTGATTGATTGCTTACTATAGTGCACCGGAAACTGCACTTGGAGTGCAAAGTGGATTTAGCCTTTAGTAAATAACACCCATTGTCACCAAAATTCAACAACTTTTGACGCAAATAATGCTTTTGGGGTTTGGAATAAGGAAGCCACACATTGTTTGATACGGTAAATTTTACTTCAAGCACATTCACAAGTGCCTTTCCAAAAGGCTTTTCCAAACTCAAAAGATATTTGGTGTTTAGAACATTCTTTAATAACATTAATAACTTGGCGCATTTGTGTAAACAGGCATGTATTAAAGCAGAACATACTGAACACAGGAACTTACAAGTCTTCAACTTTGAAAAGTGAAGACAAGATCAGACATGACTATGTCCAAACTGTGTTTGATCTTGCCTTCATCACATGGGGTGTCACCCCTGGAAAAGCCAAATTTAGAAGATGCACACAATTTGGGGATCAAACTGGGCATTTGATGCAAGAACCCATGCCTAGAATGTCCAAATGTGCAATCTCCCATCATGGGGATCAATGTACGTGTTTTGGGGATTCAACCCCTTCACCTCAGCCACTTTAGTAGTTAGTAAGTGGTTGCACTCACAAAACGTTGTCATTGATCCACCATGATGGGAGATAGCACACGTTGACACACTGTGTGCATCTTCCAAATTTGGCGATTTTCTGACGTTAAAATTCTTTTTTTACAAACCCAAAAATGTCTGATAGCTAGTTTGTGGGGTTTCAGATTTTCCCTAAAACATCAATGATGTTCTTCATTTTTTGTTGAACATCATTGATGTTTTCCTTGATATCACCTAGATCCCGATTGCACACCATTATCTCTCCGATGAGGATGTGTGCACTTTCACTGGTAAAATGCGATTCTTCTTCCACAACATCCACATCACCTAAAAAAAAAAACTAAAAAAAAAACGGTGTATTTTAAAGATGCAGGCATACATTGTAGCTGTGGTCTCCGACACTCACCTTTTGTGGTGACAATTTCTCCAACTTCTACAATCTCTCCTTCCTCCTCCTCCTCTGCTTCTGGTGTTGGTATTTCCCCTTCTTTGGGAGGTGTGGGGTCCCTGGTGTCCTCAGACGAACGAGTCTTCTCTCCCCTATGAGAATGTACAAAAGGAATACTTAGCACACCAATCTATGAGGGCAGAAATAGGAAATCTGAAACATTGCTTGGAAGTGATGTACAATAGTGGTTTTTGGCCAGGTTCAAAGCCCAAAAACATTAATTTTGACACTTTGTAAAGGTGCAATACTTATTACCTGTTTGGTGCAAGTTTTTTAGATGGAGACACCCCTATAGTATCCACTGGAGCACATGTGTGGGACACCTTAATAAAAAGGGTGTTTGGGTGTCCCAGCACTAGTGCTCTAGAGTCCAGATGTGTAAACAGCTACTGAGTCACCTCTCCTTTACACTGAATCAAGTTTGCATTTCATTCTATTTCAAACCCCTATAGCCAACAAACTCCCTTTGACTAGAAACAGGCCTGAAACAATGTAGTTAACTCCAACTTCACCAAACATCGTATTATAAGTGGGCGAACAATCAAGGTTTATTACGATCGATTGAACACATGAACATGAAAGTAGCCATTTTCAACTGTCCAACATTAAAAAACAAAGCACATGGAGCAGAATGCAAGCAATAAATAAAAGATGAACACACGACAACTACTTACTTTTTTGAAGAACTCGCTTGATCTTTCTGTACTGATCGTGCTCCCTGAGTTTCAGGTCTGACCAGCGTTTCCTCAGTTGATCCTTGGATCGTCGTAACCCAAAATTCTTCTGCAGACTCTTCACAACTTTTGCCATGATCTTGGCCTTTCTGACATTTGGGTTGGGGTAAGGCCCATACTTACCATCATAGTCGCTCCTCTTCAATATGTCCACCATCTCCAACATTTCTTCAAAAGACATATTTGAGGCCTTAAATCTTCTCCCCCGGGATCGGGACGTTTCTGGTTCCTGGCTTTCCTCGTCCTCCTCCTCGTTGCTGAAATAGTTAGGGCGCACCTGCTGTGTCCCCACCATGTGCTCTCCCCACTGCGCCGTAAAGTGAAGGGGTGGTTAATAGACGAGAAAGATTGTCAGGGGCGGGCGGAGTTTCACGCATGTGCACTGTATATAAAACGTCACACGCGTGTGTCATACGGACGATCTGTGAGCAGAGAGCTGACGCACGCAACGAGCGCTAGAACGAAGGTACAATTTGAATTTGGTACATCACTAGCCTAGACTGCTTCTAGATTGAGGCTTATTTGGGTACAAGATTAGGAGAGTTTAGCCTGACATTATTATGGTTTGTCTTGCAGAATATACTATGGACCCATTTAAGTTTTCTTTTTTCAATGATCTGATAATTGATGAGCTCAGGGCGATGCCCTGCCTGTGGCAGAATTCCCACCCCGATTTTTTGAATCTAACCAAAAGGAAGGCAGCGCTGGAGAAATGACTCCATTATGTAAAAATCATGGTCCCCACGGCAGACATCACCTATGTGATGGTTAAAATTGGTGCCCTGAGGAGCACCTATCTGAGGGAGCGCCAGAGGTTCTAGCATTCCTTGCGATCAGGAGATTCAAATGCCATTTATGTTCCCAGGATGAAGTTCTACGAGAGGCTACATTTTCTGGCGAACCAGAGGGAACCCATGCCATCACCCTACCATCTTTCTTCAATGCTTCCTTCCACCCTAGCTGAGGCTTCGGATGTCCAACCTGGGCCTTCCAGGCAGCAACATGTGCAGGGGCCCAGCTTGAGACAGGTATAGCATTGGTGAACATATTTCTTGACGTACATTTAATGATGTTAACTAGATGTTAATTATTGATCAGTTAAGTTGTGATTTAACAAAGTGGTTGACATATCAATAGACAGTAGTGACCAAAAAGCATTGGGCCAAGAATGAAAAATGCTGGGCTCAGAATGATAGTATATTCTATTTATTAACATTCAATTTGCAACAGTCATGAGCTGAAAATAGTGTGATTGATGAACAAAGAACTAAAACTATGTCCCATTTTCATACACGGGAAGACCTCAGCTGGGAGGAGGCTGTGGCAAGTGGCAGCTGGGAGCAGGCTGTGGCAAGTGGCAGCCGGGAGGTTGCCCCTCGCCCTCCACCTCCTCCACAACTCAAAGATCTGAGCCACAGCCTGGAAGGAAGCCTGGAGGGAAGTGCCTTAGGAAGACCAGATAGTGATGGCCTGGGTTCCGTTTGGTCTGTCAGAAGATGCAGCCTCTTGTCTGACAACATCCTGGGGACATAGATGTCATCTGATCTTCCTGATCGATTGGACTTCTGGACCAGATTGTACTCCCTCAGATATCTACTTTATTAGCTTTTAGGCGATCCCTGAAAACCCTTCTCTTCAGAGAAGCCTATCCGGCCCCCACCTAACAACAACTGTATTTTCATTTTCTCTATCAACTCATCCCCCACAGTATTACCTTTTGTTCCAATTGACCCTCCCTTCTAGATTGTAAGCTCCAACGAGCAGGGCCCTCTGATCCTTCCTGTATTGATTTGTATTGTAATTGTACTGTCTGCCCTCATGTTGTAAAGTGCTGCGCAAACTGTTGGCGCTATATAAATCCTGTATAATAATAATAATAAAAATAATAATAATATGAGCAGCTAAAAAACTTAATTTTTCTTGCATTGTAAAGAAAAAGAGAATGCGCCACATTAAACAAATTTTAACATTGCAGCGTGACGAATGTGCTCTGTCAATTAGAAACGGTAGTTTTACCTGACCGAGCGCTTCCGTCAGAGAATTTCTTCTGAGCATGCGTGGCACTTTGTCCGTCGGACTAGGCTACACACGATCGGAATTTGCGTGATCGGACTTTGTTGTCAGAAAATTTGAGAGCAGGAAAAGTCCGATGGAGCCCACACACGGTCGGATTTTCCGACAACATGGTCCGATAGGACATTTTCCGTTGGAAATTCCGACTACTGTGTATACGGGGCATAAGAAGTCTTCGTTACCCTAGGATCCTCCCACGATCTTTTAAAAATAAAGAAAATACAGGAAGAGTGTACACTAATGAGACCTGGAGGGGAGTCTCTATGATTCACACAGAGAGGGCTTTTGTTAGAGAGTCTGTTAGAAAGAGCCCCCAGACATAGTACAGGAGATGGTCAGAGACTGCAGACATGTTACAAGAGATGGTCAGAGACTGCAGACATGTTACAAGAGATGGTCAGAGACTGCAATAATAGTACAGGAAATGGTCAGGGACTGCAGACATGGTACAGAAGATGGTCAGAGACTGCAGACACACTACAGGAGATAGTCAGAGACTGCAGACATAGTACAGGAGATAGTCAGAGACTGCAGACTGCAGACATAGTACAGAGACTGCAGACACACTACAGGAGATAGTCAGAGACTGCAGACATAGTACAGGAGATGGTCAGAGACTGGAGATATAATATAGGAGATGGTCAGAGACTGCAGACATACTACAGGAGATAGTCAGAGACTGCAGACATACTACAGGAGATGGTCAGAGACTGCAGACATAGTACAGGAGATAGTCAGAGACTGCAGACATACTACAGGAGATGGTCAGAGACTGCAGACATGTTACAAGAGATGGTCAAAGACTGCAGACATATTACAAGAGATGGTCAGAGACTGCAGACATGTTACAAGAGATGGTCAGAGACTGCGGACCTGTTACAAGAGATGGTCAGAGACTGCGGACATGTTACATGAGATGGTCAGAGACTGCGGACATGTTACAGGAGATGGTCAGAGACTGCAGACATGTTACAAGAGATGGTCAGAGAATGCGGACAAACTACAGAAGATGGTCAGAGACTGCAGACATTACTACAGGAGATGGTCAGAGACTGCAGACATACTACAGGAGATGGTCAGAGACTGCAGACATAGTACAGGATATGGTCAGAGACTGCAGACATAGTACAGGAGATGGTCAGAGACTGGAGATATAATATAGGAGATGGTCAGAGACTGCAGACATACTACAAGAGATGGAGAGAGACTGCAGACATACTACAAGAGATGGTCAGAGACTGCAGACATGATACAAGAGATGGTCAGACACTGCAGACATGATACTAGAGATGGTCAGACACTGCAGACATAATACAAGAGATGGTCAGAGACTGCAGACATGATACAAGAGATAGTCAGAGACTGCAGACATGTTACAAGAGATGGTTAGAGACTGCAGACATGTTACAAGAGGTGGTCAGAGACTGCAGTTCCTATGGACGTTAGTAGATAATGGCCAATCGTCCCTCTCACCTGACCCAGCGATACAGCAACAACGGTTCCTCTGATCAGGAGTCTGCTCACTCTGAATTGCCCGTGGCGACTCCGCTGGGTAGAGCCCAGATCTGTATTCTGGCAATGACTCCATTTCTTACTCTGCCAGGGATGGCGCTAGGCTGTGTGGCTTTCCCTCTGGTGGTGCAGGGCAGCGTGGTTCTCTCTCTGATGGTGTTGCCTCAGCACTGTCCTCTCCCTCTAGAGTCCTGGGTGTACTTCCCTGAAAGCTTTCCCGGGCTCCTGGATCTCTCTCTCTCTCTCTCTCTCCCATTAAGCTAAGCATGCTGTGTGGGCTGCAGTTTCCGTGTTACAGTGGGGCTGCCAGTCCTCGGGACTACATGTCCCACAATCCTCTTCTTTGCACTTTTTTTTTCTTCCCTGGCTGATATGAAGGCGGGGAAGAAACATAGTGCACCGCTCACTAGTATAGCAGTGCGTGCGAGGAGAGGGAGAGGGGAAATAAGAGTCCGCGGCTGCAGTGGCATCACTAGGGTTGGTGTCACCCGGTGCAGTAAAACATGCCCCAGGACAAACCCCTCCTCCATTAGTATAGACCCCCGACAAACCCCCACTCCATTAGTATAGACCCTCCCATGACAAACCCCCCCTCCATTAGTATAGACCCCTGACAAACCCCCCCCCCTCCCCCCACCCCCCCCCCCCCCCCCCCCCCCCCCCCCCCCCCCCCCCCCCCCCCCCCCCCCCCCCCCCCCCCCCCCCCCCCCCCCCCCCCCCCCCCCCCCCCCCCCCCCCCCCCCCCCCCCCCCCCCCCCCCCCCCCCCCCCCCCCCCCCCCCCCCCCCCCCCCCCCCCCCCCCCCCCCCCCCCCCCCCCCCCCCCCCCCCCCCCCCCCCACCCCCCCCACCCCCCCCCCCCCCCCCCCCCCCCCCCCCCCCCCCCCCCCCCCCCCCCCCCCCCCCCCCCCCCCCCCCCCCCCCCCCCCCCCCCCCCCCCCCCTCCATTAGTATAGTCCCCCCAGGACAAACCCCCCCTCCATTAGTATAGACCCCCCAGGACAAACCCCCCTTCAATATTATAGACCCCCTACAAACCACCTCCCACCCTCCATTAGTATAGCCCCCCCAGGACAAACCACCCCCCCTCCATTAGTATAGACACCCCCACCCCTCCATTAAGCTAATTAAACACCGGGGCGGCAGCTGGAGAGGAGAGGACAGTGTGCAGCTGTGCCGCCTGGGTGGAGAACAGAGCATGTCAGGCTTGGGCAGCAGTTACACACAGGAGAACTGTAACACGTCGGGCACGGACCACCCCCCCACCCCCAGTGATGTCACTGCACACAGAGACACAGCCACTCTGATCACTGGCTGTTTCCGCTCTCCTCCTCTGACAGGAGGAGGGAGAGAGGATGGGCTTTAGCAAGAAACACAGCGGCGGCTGCGGTGACCGGCGGAGAGAGCCGCCTATGGACAAGGAGTGGAGGAGGAGGGAGGGGAGCACTCTGGCGCTTCAGTGTCCCCACCTCTGTGGCGCCCAGGTGCACTGCACCCCGTGCACCCCGCCCAGGATCGGCCCTGCGGGAAGTAATGAGTTAACGAGCATGCATGGAGCCTGCTATGTGCTCAGCGGGACTCCATTCTGTTACTGGGAGTGAGGTAACAGAGGTACACTGGACTGGTGGAGTGGGCAATGGCTCTGCATGTCTCTCCGAATGCAACAAATACATAAGTTCAATTGTTTAGTGACATGGAACAAACATCTTAAGGAGACACTCCACACATTCAAGGGGCATCAATTCTGAGTCGGGGACTACCTTAATGTTTGATTCTTTACATCATCGCAGCATCTGCCTGGTCCCAGGCTTTGGTGAGCACACCCGTTGCACGTGTTACCCAACATGTAATAGGTGCAGCCAGACTTCGCCCGAACACAGTTTACAATGCTTCACTAATGAACGGACACAGGAGCAATTGTTACCAATCGCTTACTGTGTCCATTCAGAAAAGGAAGGGGCTGGTAAATATGACACTGTTCCCCACAGCAGCTTCCGGCGGGAGGGGAGAGGAGGAAAGCTGGAAGCGCTGCAGAAAGGGGAGTACACAAGGGGGCTTAACAGCATGATGGAGGAGAGCAGATACTGGAATGGTCAATGCACATGGGGTGATTAGGGTGTGCCCGCCTATGGACCCTCTAGGATTTAGATTGTTGAAATTGATGATGAGAAGTTGCCACAGTAGTTGTTATTATAGATTCAGATACCTCAGAAACAGATACTGGAACTGATGGAGGAGAGCAGATACTGGAACGGTTAATGCACATGGAATGATTAGGTTGTGCCCAGGCACACCAGGCAAAACCCATGCACACGCCTCTGGAACCCTGGGATTTAGATTGTCGAATCTGATGACCAGGAGTTGCAACGGTAGTCATTAATATAGATTTAGGTACCACAGAAGCAGCTGGAACAGATACCATCTTAGAAATCAGATGATCTATCGAGACAGGTAGGGAGGCAGAATTTCTAGTAGTTGTATTTGGTCATGATTACCCTTTAGTACAGTGGTCTTCAAACTGCAGCCATTTGCTTGACTTGATCCATCCCTTGGAGCATTATTCCTTCTGACATCAACAGTAGGGCATAATTCCGCACACTGACACCAACAGTGGGGCATAATTCCTCCCACTGATGCCAATGATCGGGCATAATTCCTCCCACTAATACCAACCATGGGGCACTATTCCTTTCACTAATCCAATTGATGGATTACTATTCCTTCCTCTATCGGTAATACCAATGATGTGGTACTATTCCTCCCATTAATGCCAATAATGGAGTACTATTCCTTCCACTAATACCTATGATGGGGTATTATTCCTTCCACTAATACCAATGATGTGGCACTATTCCTCCCCTTACTGACCACAGGCACATGTCATTTTTTTTACTCCCACTTATGCTGAGACATTTTTTACTCCCACTGACCACAATCCAGTCCCCCTGGTGTCCAAAGGACAGTAAACTAGCCATTTGTTTAGAAAAATTGGAGTCCCCTGTTCTAGCACAAAAGCTTACACCAAAAGGGAGACAGCAAGTCTTCATGCAATGGCCAGTTAGCAAGATCAATGACCTAATGAAACTGTGACAGAGGTGGGTGAACTCACTGGGGTTGATTTACTAAAGACAAATAGACTGTGCACTTTGCAAAGTGCAGTTGGACTCTGCAAGAGCAGTTGCTCCAGAGCTTAGTAAATGAGCAGAAGCTCTGCTGACTTCCATCATCCAATCAATCATGTGCAAGAAAAAAATTCAGTTTTTTATTTTACTTGCATGTGATTGAGTATTTGTTGCAAAGTGAAACTTTACCTCATTTACTAAGCTCTGGAGCAATTGCACTTTGCAAAGTACACAGTCTACATACCTCCCAACTTTTTGAGATGGGAATAAGGGACACCTACTAGCAAAAGAATGTAGGCATAGGACACGCCCCCTGCCACGCCCCATTAAAAGAAGAATTAACCAAAAATTAAATATTAGTTAAACCCACAAGGGCTTTTTTTTACCTCTACTATTCCTTATTGGCTTTTGAAATGTACAAATGCAGCAATTTAGAAATTGGATGAAAGGTTTAGCACTGGGAAACACTTTGTGAAAGATAAATAGTGCCATTTATATACAACTAAATAGATCAGACCAAAATGAGGGACAAATGAGGAGGAAAGAGAGACAGAGGGACTTTTCTTCAAATCAAGGACAGTTGGAAGCTATGAGTCTAGTTGCCTTTAGTAAATCAACCACATTGCGTCACTAGGAGTGACAGGTGGTCAAAATGGAACAAATGGAACTGAGCAGAATTAATGTTCCAGACAGGTTGGTAGAGTACAAACTAACAATAAAAGAGATAACATGTCTATAAACAGGATAATTACGGAAAAAAATGCAGTCCAAACAATTGCCACACTGAAGGGGTGGTTTACGTACTACAGTGTAGTTGCAACCTACAATATGTAAGAAGAACTAAAAGGGCTCTCAAAGTAAGACTGGAAGAACACGTACAGAACATCAAAAATGGATTCCCCAAACACAATGTGTCAAGACACTTTGCACAAATGCACAATCAATACCCCTCCACTTTACAATTCTGGGGAATAGAAAAGTACAAAAAAGCATGGAGGGGAAGCCACAAAATAAGGACGATTTGTCAAAAAGAATCCAAATGGATTCACACCATGCGGATCCTTACGCCAGGAGGGATGAACATTGAGTTCGACCTGAACAGTTTTTTAAGCAATTTTTAATTATTTTTATTATCCCTGACATTCTAATAAATTATACCATAAGTATGAAGAAAGAAGATAGATTATACACATTTCAATATACTAGGAATAGGGATGAGCTTCGAGTTCGAGTCAAACTCATGTTCGACTCGAACATTGCCTGTTTGCCTGTTCAGCGAACAGCGAACAATTTGGGGTGTTCGCGGCAAATTCGAAAAGCCCCGAGCACCCTGTAAAAGTGGGAGTGGGAGAAATCTCAAGTGCTAATTTTAAAAGCCTATATGCAAGTTATTGTCATAAAAAGTGTTTGGGGACCTGGGTCCTGCCCCAGGGGACATGTATCAATGCAAATTTTTTTTTTTAAACGGACGTTTTTTTAAGGAGCAGTGATTTTAATAATGCTTAACGTAAAACAATAAAAGTGTCCTTCCTTTAAATTTCATACCTGGGGGGTGTCTATAGTATGCCTGTGAAGGGGCGCATGTTTCCCGTGCTTAGAACTGTCCCTGCACAAAGTGTCATTTTTGCAGGAAAAAAAGCTATTTAAAATCACTCGCGGCTAATGAATTGCCGGCTCCCCGTAATACAGAGAACAGTCATTCATTGAAAGTCATTGATAAAAAAATTATAAAAAAAAGCGTGGGGGTTCCCCCAAATTCAATTACCAGGCCCTTCAGGTCTGCTATGGATATTAAGGGGAACCCCGCTTCAAATTTAAAAAAAAGAGCGCCCCCCCCTCCTGAACCGTACCAGGCCACATGCCCTCAACATTGGGAGGGTGCTTTGGGGGTCTGTGACCCCTAAAAGCACCATGTCCCCATGTGGATGGGGACAAGGGCCTCTTCCCCACAACCCTGGCCATTGGTTGTGGGGGTCTGCGGGCGGGGGGCTTATCGGAATCTGGAAGCCCCCTTTAACAAGGGGACCCCCAGATCCCACCCCCCCTGAGTGAAATGGTACAAAAGTACCCCTACCATTTCACCAAAAAGTGACAAAAATTTTGACAATTCCTTTATTAAAATCTTCTTTCATCTTCTTTCTTCGGTCTTCCTTCTTCCTTTCTTCATCCTTCAGTTTCTTCATCTTCTTCTTCCATCTTTTTCTTCCATCTTCTTCCTCCGATCCACTTCTTCTTGCTCTGGTCTTCCCGTCTGGCATCTTCTTCCAGGCGTCTGCGTCTCTTCTTCTGTGTCGGGCCGCTCCTCGCAATGGGGACGGCCCCCGCCTCCCTCTGATGTCATGGGGAAAGCCATAGTGAAGTCCCCATGACGTCCCCGTGCGTCAGAGGGGGGCGGGTCACCAGGTGGCCCCGCCCTCCGTTATAAAAAAGCTTTTAAACGCAGCGAACCCTCACACAGCGGGAGCCTCCCATTGCGAGGAGCGGCCCGACACAGAAGAAGAGACGCCGACGCCTGGAAGAAGATGCCGGACGAGAAGACCAGAGCAAGAAGAAGCGGATCGGAGGAAGTGTCTTGAAAGTGTCCTGAAAGTGTCCCTGCAAAAATGACACTTTGTGCAGGGACAGTTCTAAGCACGGGGAAACATGCGCCCCTTCACAGGCATACTATACACACCCCCCAGGTACAAAATTTAAAGGAATATTACACTTTTATTGTTTCACATTAAGCATTATTAAAATCACTGTTCCTGAAAAAACGGCCGTTTTTTTTTAAATTGTTTAGATTGATACATGTCCCCTGGAGCAGGACCCAGGTCCCCAAACACTTTTTATGACAATAACTGCATATAAGCCTTTAAAATTAGCTTTTGATTTTGAACATTCGAGTCCCATAGACTTTAATAGGGTTCTAAAGTTCACACGAGCTTTAGGTCTGTTCGCAGGTTCTGGTACGAACCGAACAGGGGGGTGTTCGGCTCATCCCTAACTAGGAAGAACTACAAATAGGACCATTAACATATATCTTTATTGATCCACCCAATACGTATATTATGTAATATAAAATTGGATCACTGCCATTTTTGAGCTGTACAATATATTCTATAATATTTTTATATTTTTTATATATTTTTATACAATCTGTACCTCAAGGCCTTCTCTCGTTCACCAGGATTCATTAGCAAAACAATTATTTTAATTTATCATGATTTTTATGCTTTTACAAATATAAATTTTTTAATATTTGTATTTTAAACTGCTTTTTGACCGTAACCGATATCGGTCGTCCCTCACATACATGTGAGATTAGAGATCAGCGATGCAATTATTTGCTATGGCTGCAAAAATGTAAAACTGCCGTGCCTATAGTACTAATCTTTCATTTAACATAGCACAGAACGGTACAGCACCAGTTTAAACATCAGCTGCTATAGAATTACGATTCCCTCTATTTACTGATAAAAATCCGGCCCTGTCTATCAAAAAACAACAGATCGCGATTTGATTATGCCCACCAACTAAATGAACAACTGTATTAAGAGACATATCAGCCACAAAATGGCAGCGACTGTCACTTCGTTCTAAACTAGAAAATGCTACAAGAAAATGTCTGCCGCATAACAGTAGGTTTACCACCAACAAAATGGCCGATACCATTATTACATCTGACCATAACAAAGATGGCCGAATATTAACTTCCGGTCCTCACGTCTTATATACCCGCACTGCACAGCCAATCCTGTTCCCCAGATGAAGACACGTGACGTATCGTAACGCGTAGGGAGTGGCCGTAGGCAGACGAACACCGGGGAGGTGACGTGAGAGGCGATGAGAACGCCTATGCACATTTTTAACCCCATTTGCCTGTCTTATTCTATTTTATGTAAGCTATCCTCTTCAGCCCTAACAAATCTCAACTCCTCTATTACAGAAGAAGAAGTAACTGATACAATTAAATCCCTGCCGAATAACAAGGCCCCCGGACCCGATGGCTTACCATACCACTACTATAAAACCTTCCTACCGCACTTGCTTCCTCACATAACAACTCTGTTAAACTCCTTTCTTTCAGACACACCTATCTCCAGAGATATGCAAAATTCCTTCCTTACGCTGATCCCCAAACCGGGAAAAGACCACACCCTCCCATCCAATTACAGACCGATCGCACTCCTCAATACAGACTTAAACAAAACTATTAGCAAATAGATTAAACAACTTCATGCCGTCGCTAATCCACAAAGATCAAGTGGGATTCATTCCCCTTCGTCAGGCTGGGGATAACACTCGGAGGGTCATTGACCTCAGGGAGGTTGCAAACAGGACCAGACTAGAGGCACTATTACTCAGTCTGGACATAGAAAAAGCCTTCGATAGGCTAAGCTGGCCCTTCCTGTTTGCAACCCTCCATCGGGTTGGCATTGAGGGCCCCTTCCTCCGAGCAATCACCCACCTATACTTGGTCCGCACCCAATTCGCCTCTTCCTCTGCTTTCCAGATCTCCAACGGGACCCGACAAGTCTGCCCACTTTCCCCCCTTCTGTACGCCCTATGCATCGAGCCCCTGGCAGCCCACATCAGAAAGAATCCAAACAGCCACGGAATTCCAGTCCGTATTAGAGATTTTAAGATTTCCTTATTTGCGGACGATGTCCTCCTCACTCTCACGCAACCCCACGTCTCTCGCCCGAATTTGCACACGGAGCTGAGCCGGTATAGTACCCTCTCAGGATACAAAATCAATAATTACAAAACGGAAGCCCTCCCCCTTAATATACCCCACCAAACATTATCGGCCCTTTCACAAACATTTAACTACATGTGGAAGACCTCTTCCTTAAAATACCTTGGGGTCCACCTCACACCCATGTACGACACTCTTTATTAAGCCAACTTTCCCCAAATTTACGCCTCCATTAGGACCTCCCTGACTAAGTGGAAATCTCTAAAATTGTCCCTTTTTGGCCGCCTTGCGACCTTAAAGATGACCATCCTACCTAAACTTTTATATCTTTTTGAGACGCTACCCATCCCCATCCCATCCTCACATGCCCTGGAGACTCCAGGGCAATTTGATACATTTTTTCTGGAATTATAAGAGGCACCGGATAGCTAGATCGGTCCTGTACGCTCCTCGCAATCAAGGCGGCCATGCATTCCCTAACATAGCCAAGTATTACTTGGCTGCCCAGTTACGCCCTGTAGCCTCTTGGTGCACTCTCAACGCCTATAACCGAAGGACACAAATCGAGAAAGTGTGGTTAGCCCCCGTTTACCCGAATTCCATGCTATGGAGCTCGGATGTAGTGTCCGGAGGCATACAACTACTAGGGCCAATGGCGCTTTTGCGCACACTGTGGCGGCGCGCAAAATCGACTTACCCGCTCACCACTACCTCCTCCCCAGTCACTTCAATCTTATTCACACCCAATATTCCAGACAGCTTGACTTCACAAATGTCTCACTTCTGGATGGATAGGGCCCTATTCCGCTACGGTCAATTGGTAGACCCCAGAACCAGATACCTAAAATCCTTCCAAGATCTCCAAGACGCCTTTAATATCCCCAGACAGGCTTTTTTTAGCTACTTGCAAATAAGACACTATGCACAATCTTTGGTAACGAATCTTCAATTCTCTCCCTTAACTGAATTTGAAAAACTGTGTTTAGAGGGCTCGTCTCCTAAAGGCATGATCTCGCGCACCTATCAGCTCCTGACCATGGATCCATCACCAACCGGACCACGTCATGCCTATATGAGCAAGTGGGAGCAGGCCCTGGGTGCGGACATACCCCTGAACACGTGGCAGCTCATATGGTCGCAGGCCTCTAAGAGCTCCATATGTACGCTCTATAAAGAGAATCAATATAAGATTCTATTTCATTGGTATCAGACCCCAGACCTGCTCCACTCCATATACCCCTCGGCCGACCCTCGATGTTGACGGTGCTGTAAGGATAGGGGGACGCTATTTCATGTCTATTGGACCTGCCCTCTACTCACCCCCTATTGGCAGATCGTGCACTCCCTCCTTCAATCCATCTTTGGTACAGGAGTGCCTTTCGATCCAAAAACTTTCCTTCTGGGCCTCCCACCCACCTCCTTCTCTAAATTATCTAAAAATAGTTTTACGCTATGATGGTCTATCTTCATTTGAGCTTTGGTGGAAAAAATATGGCATTATCAAGGAGGATGAAGATGGATTGAATACCTGGAAGAATACCTGGAAGATTTTAATCTAGAGAAATATCTGTGGCTATACCTACCCGGTTAAAAGGAAAAAAACGCTATTTGACCTAAAATTATTTTGGGTCAAATCAGGGGGCAAGTCCTGGGAAAAAAGTGTGAGAACTCACCCAAGATTCCCGCCCCCCCTCAAAAATAATAGTGTGTATGTATTTATGTATGTCTTTCAACAATACATTTTGCTCTCAACATTATTGTCTACTGTTGACCAATGCTATATCCCATTGTCTACATACAGTATATTAATTATAAATTATATAGGAACAATCAGCGCAAACCTGAAATTAATTAAAACTAACAAATGCAAGCTGAACACAAAAAGGTAAATTACAAAATCCTTCACAGTGTAATATAAAAGAAAAAATGTGTAGCGCAAAAAGTGAAATTAAGATAAAATAACATAACATAAAAGTTCATATCCAACAAATGATGCGAAGTGATGTGGATGAGAACACCCAGTGACTGTCAATCATCAATCGAATATTGCAGTGATAAATCCTCCACCATATGAATAAAATACTCTTACCAGATGTGATAAGTAAAAACGCATGGACCCAATGAGGGATAAAACGCGAGACACCGATCTGGCCAATCCGAGACTCAATCTGGAGCTGTATGCTGATCAGGAACGATCCAAGATGTCCTTAGGTTGAAGATGCAGCTTCAAACAGGATGTAGTCATACAAGTGTGATGCCCAGAAAAAAGAGAGGAATGCGATCTAAGTGCACACTGTCATCTTCATTTATTTAAAAAATGTAGCAGGAACATGCTCTCATAAGAGCAGCGCACTGAAATTGTATACTAGAAATAGCCAGTCTCTGAAGCTCCAAGAGCGCAAAGAGATACACAATGGAAATAAACAAAAAAGATTTGCCAAAACAGACAAAAAACGTTGTAGTATAAATACACAGCATGGTGCGCGGCCACTGTATGCAGTGATGAGACGCGGGTGACGCAGTAACTCCTCCCCTGTACGTACGCTACGTCTCCAGGACTTCGTCAGCGGTGGCACACTTGTATGACTACATCCTGTTTGAAGCTGCATCTTCAACCTAAGGACTAAGGACATCTTGGATCGTTCCTGATCAGCATACAGCTCCAGATTGAGTCTCGGATTGGCCAGATCGGTGTCTCACGTTTTATCCCTCAATGGGTCCATGCGTTTTTACTTATCACATCTGGTAAGAGTATTTTATTCATATGGTGGAGGATTTATCACTGCAATATTCGATTGATGATTTACAGTCACTGGGTGTTCTCATCCACATCACTTTGCATCATTTGTTGGATATGAACTTTTATGTTATGTTATTTTATCTTAATTTCACTTTTTGCGCTGCACATTTTTTCTTTTATAGTATATTAATTACAAATGTGTTTTTATGTTATTATTACCGTATTTATCGGCGTATAACACGCACCGGCGTATAACACGCACCCCAAGTTTAGGAGGGCATTTTAAGGAAAAAAGTTTTAGGAGGGAAGTTTAGGGAAAATAAAAAACTTACATTTAAGCGTCAATTTGCAGCTTGCCCAGTGTCATTTGCAGCTTGCCAGCGTCATTTGAAGCTTGCCCAGCGCCATTTGAAGCCTTGCCCAACGTCATTTGCAGCTTGCCCAGCATCATTTGCAGCTTGCCCAGTGTCATTTGCAGCTTGTCCAGTGTCATTTGCAGCTTGTCAGCATCATTTTCAGCTTGCCCACGTTTAAATTTCCCGCCCCTGAGACAGACCGTGCAAGCGCCGCCGAAAAAGACAGAGCGCCGACGAAAAAGACAGAGCGCCGACTGTTCGGCTCCTCTCGCAGTCCCGCCTCCCTGCTGTTTCGGGAGCGAGCACAGGGAGGCGGGACTGCGAGTGTAGCCGAACAGTCGGCTCGGTCTTTTTGTCCCTTTTTTTGGAGAAACGGCGTATAACACGCACCCACGACTTTCCCCTCGATTTTAAGGGGGGAAAACGGATAAATACGGTAATTACTGATTGTACACTACGCACCACATTTAAAGTCCCACGACTTTCCCTCGATTTTAAGGGGGGCAACAATGTAAAGTAATGTGTACAGCTTGTATAACAGTGTAAATATACGCCGATAAATACGGTAATTACAATTATTTTCCAGCACTGCCTTAACCCTCTTGTAGTTCACCAGAGCTTCACAGGTTGCACCACATTTAAAGTCCCAAACTCCTTTCTCATTTTTCCAATTATACATAGGGATGGGGGAACTTAGTTATACTATGTTCCCTCAATGAACTGTAGCTCCCCAGTGCTGGCAGCACTCATGCAGCGCCAGACCATGACTACTACCATGCTTGTCAAGACACACTTGTCTTTGTACTTCTAACATGCTTGATACCATCAGAACCAAATAGGTTTATCTTAGTCTCATCAGACCACAGGACATGTTTCCAGTAATCCATGTCCTTAGTCTGCTTGTCTTCAGCAAACTGTTTGCAGGCTTTCTTGTGTATCATCTTCAGAAGAGGCTTCCTTCTAGGATGACAGCCATGCAGACCAATTTGATGCAGTGTGCGGCATATGGTCTTAGCACTGACAGGCTGACCCCCCACCCCTTCAAACTCTGCGGCAATGCTGGCAGCACTCATATGTCTATTTCCCAAAGACAACCTCTGGATATGACGCTGAGCATGTGCGCTCAACTTCTTTGGTCGACCATGGCAAGTTCTGAGTTGAACCTGTCCTGTTAAGGTCTTGGCTACCATGCTGCAGCTTAGTTTCAGGGTCTTGGCAATCTTCTTATAGCCTAGGCTCTCTTTATTTAGAGCAACAATTTTTTCTTTTTTGCATAAACATTTTATTGAAAACATTTGAATAGAGCATATAGATAGATGACTATATGAGCCGATAATAGTAACATAGGTAGCTTTCAGTAGAACAGAAATATAACATGTCTAAACATCTCTAAACAGTAAGATTTTTCTCAGATGGGGTAACGATGTTTAGGTGTACATACCCTAGGAGAGGGAGAGAAAAAAAAGGGGGTAATGGGGGAGAAGGAAGAATGAGCTTTATTAGCCCTGGCCTGTAGAGGAACAACTTTATTTACCAATCTCATCATAACTTAATGTGTTAAAGTGGAAGTGCATGGATAAGAGGCCCGGATCTAATGTTAATAAACCATGTTTAGCTTATGGCTCCAAATATTCCTTTCCTTTGGCCGTGTCCCTCAGTAGCAGGTCAAAATTAAATGGATCCCCTTACTCTCTGGGACTAGAAAGAGAGAAATAAAAAAAATCACCAGAATTTGAGAGGTGGAGAGGTGGAGCTGCCTGGGGTGTTCCAAGGAGCCCTGACCAATCCCTAACCTGGACTGGCAAGAGTAGGCCTCCCTTAAATACCAAGAGACAGTCCAGCTGAGGAGGAGATGTTCAGGTGGAAGAACTGGAGATGAAGTATTAGGCTGTCGAGGCCTTGGAGGGAGCCCCCCAGTCTGGTGGGGAGTGACCTTGGGCCAAGGGCTTGGAGCTGAAACAGAAACCCCACACAACCCAAGGGGTGTCCTGAACAGGAGCAGGAGAGGACAGCGGGGAGTACTGCCAGTCAAGTCTCCAGGAGGATCCATCAGGTGTCGGTGAGTGGCAGGCACAGTCGGGAGAGCTGGGAGAGGCAAGCCAGTACTGGGAGTGTGCAGTCAGAGATGGATGTAGAGCCAGCGGGAGAGACTGTGATGTTACTGGCAAAGTCGGGCTGCTGCAGCTGGGAGAGCTGTCAGGGTCTGCAAAGGGCTGACTGGGATCAGTAGTCCACCAAAAAGGTCAGCTAGCACTAAAAATTTTTCTATTTTTGTTGCTACACTAAAGGGGTCCCTGCCTGTAATAAGAAACTTTGTTAAGGCCTGGCTGAAACCAGAGTTAGGCCAAACCATGTGCTAGCTGAGCCTGAATAACTGTGCTGGATGGAGAAGGAGAGAGTCTGCAGCAAGTGTTGTGCAGAAGGAGAATATGTGAATTGTCCCATACCATGCAAGAATAATTTTCTGGGAATCCCATGAATTCCTTTACCCCATTCAAGTTCTTACATAGTTAGTTACATAGTTAGGTTGGAAAAAGACACAAGTCCATCCAGTCCAACCACAAATAAAAAAATAAATAAATAAATAATAATATCATACAATCCCATATACCCCATTCTATACCCACAGTTGATCCAGAGGAAGGCAAAAAACCCCAGCAGCGCATGCTCCAATTTGCTAAAGCAGGGGAAAAAAATTCCTTCCTGATCCCCCGAGAGACAATCGGATTTTCCCCGGATCAACTTTACCTATAAATGTTGGTACCAGGTTATTTTATGTACATTTAGGAAAGTATCCAGGCCTTTCTTAAAGCAATCTACTGAGCTGACCAGAACCACCTCTGCAGGGAGTCTATTCCACATTTTCACAGCTCTTACTGTGAAATCTCTTTTCCTTTAGATGTAAAGAGTGCCCCTTGTCCTCTTTGTTGACTGTAAAGTGAATAACTCAACACCAAGTTCACTACATGGACCCCTATACAGTATATTTGTACATGTTGATCATATTCCCCCTTAATCGCCTCTTATCAAGGGTGAATAAATTCAGTTCCTCTAATATTTCCTCATAGCTGAGCTCCTCCATGCCTCTTATCAGTTTGGTTGCCCTTCTCTGCACTTTCTCCAGTTCCCCAATATCCTTTAAGTTCTAATCCCTAAATCCCTAAATAAAATACAAAAACAAAGCTTGTTCATTGTCTTGGAGTGTCTGGAAGTGAATGCCAGGTTGGGCAGGGTAACAGATGGGCCACATCACTCAGCAGCCCCTACTGCTTTATATTTTTAAATGAATACTGGTAAAAATAGTTTTACGCTATGATGGTCTATCTTCATTTGAGCTTTGGTGGAAAAAATATGGCATTATCAAGGAGGATGAAGATGGATTGAATACCTGGAAGAATACCTGGAAGATTTTAATCTAGAGAAATATCTGTGGCTATACCTACCCGGTTAAAAGGAAAAAAACGCTATTTGACCTAAAATTATTTTGGGTCAAATCAGGGGGCAAGTCCTGGGAAAAAAAGTGTGAGAACTCACCCAAGATTCCCGCCCCCCACCTCAAAAATAATAGTGTGTATGTATTTATGTATGTCTTTCAACAATACATTTTGCTCTCAACATTATTGTCTACTGTTGACCAATGCTATATCCCATTGTCTACATACAGTATATTAATTATAAATTATATAGGAACAATCAGCGCAAACCTGAAATTAATTAAAACTAACAAATGCAAGCTGAACACAAAAAGGTAAATTACAAAATCCTTCACAGTGTAATATAAAAGAAAAAATGTGTAGCGCAAAAAGTGAAATTAAGATAAAATAACATAACATAAAAGTTCATATCCAACAAATGATGCGAAGTGATGTGGATGAGAACACCCAGTGACTGTCAATCATCAATCGAATATTGCAGTGATAAATCCTCCACCATATGAATAAAATACTCTTACCAGATGTGATAAGTAAAAACGCATGGACCCAATGAGGGATAAAACGCGAGACACCGATCTGGCCAATCCGAGACTCAATCTGGAGCTGTATGCTGATCAGGAACGATCCAAGATGTCCTTAGGTTGAAGATGCAGCTTCAAACAGGATGTAGTCATACAAGTGTGATGCCCAGAAAAAAGAGAGGAATGCGATCTAAGTGCACACTGTCATCTTCATTTATTTAAAAAATGTAGCAGGAACATGCTCTCATAAGAGCAGCGCACTGAAATTGTATACTAGAAATAGCCAGTCTCTGAAGCTCCAAGAGCGCAAAGAGATACACAATGGAAATAAACAAAAAAGATTTGCCAAAACAGACAAAAAACGTTGTAGTATAAATACACAGCATGGTGCGCGGCCACTGTATGCAGTGATGAGACGCGGGTGACGCAGTAACTCCTCCCCTGTACGTACGCTACGTCTCCAGGACTTCGTCAGCGGTGGCACACTTGTATGACTACATCCTGTTTGAAGCTGCATCTTCAACCTAAGGACTAAGGACATCTTGGATCGTTCCTGATCAGCATACAGCTCCAGATTGAGTCTCGGATTGGCCAGATCGGTGTCTCACGTTTTATCCCTCATTGGGTCCATGCGTTTTTACTTATCACATCTGGTAAGAGTATTTTATTCATATGGTGGAGGATTTATCACTGCAATATTCGATTGATGATTTACAGTCACTGGGTGTTCTCATCCACATCACTTTGCATCATTTGTTGGATATGAACTTTTATGTTATGTTATTTTATCTTAATTTCACTTTTTGCGCTGCACATTTTTTCTTTTATAGTATATTAATTACAAATGTGTTTTTATGTTATTATTACCGTATTTATCGGCGTATAACACGCACCGGCGTATAACACGCACCCCAAGTTTAGGAGGGCATTTTAAGGAAAAAAAGTTTTAGGAGGGAAGTTTAGGGAAAAAAAAACTTACATTTAAGCGTCATTTGCAGCTTGCCCAGTGTCATTTGCAGCTTGCCCAGCGTCATTTGAAGCTTGCCCAGCGCCATTTGAAGCCTTGCCCAACGTCATTTGCAGCTTGCCCAGCATCATTTGCAGCTTGCCCAGTGTCATTTGCAGCTTGCCCAGTGTCATTTGCAGCTTGTCAGCATCATTTTCAGCTTGCCCACGTTTAAATTTCCCGCCCCTGAGACAGACCGTGCAAGCGCCGCCGAAAAAGACAGAGCGCCGACGAAAAAGACAGAGCGCCGACTGTTCGGCTCCTCTCGCAGTCCCGCCTCCCTGCTGTTTCGGGAGCGAGCACAGGGAGGCGGGACTGCGAGTGTAGCCGAACAGTCGGCTCGGTCTTTTTGTCCCTTTTTTTGGAGAAACGGCGTATAACACGCACCCACGACTTTCCCCTCGATTTTAAGGGGGGAAGAGTGCGTGTTATACGCCGATAAATACGGTAATTACTGATTGTACACTACGCACCACATTTAAAGTCCCAAACTCCTTTCTCTTTTCAATTATACATAGGGATGGGGGAACTTAGTTATACTATGTTCCTCATTTAAAGTCCCAACCCACCCCTCCTCTCATTTATTGAGAGACAGTGTATGAGTATATGATTATAAATGAAGTTATGATTTAATTGTCTGATGGCATTGTAATAATATTGTAGGTATATAAATTAATCTGATATATACAGTATCTCTCACAAAAGTGAGTACACCCCTCACATTTTTGTAAATATTATATTATATCTTTTCATGTTACATCACTGAAGGAATGGCACTGCTACAATGTAAAGTAATGTGTACAGCTTGTATAACAGTGTAAATTTGCTGTCCCTCAAAATAACTCAACACACAACCATTAATGTCTAAACCACTGGCAACAAGAGTGAGTACACCACTAAGTGAAAATGTCCAAATTGGGCCCAATGTGTCAATATTTTGTGTGGCCACAATTATTTTCCAGCACTGCCTTAACCCTCTTGGGCATGGAGTTCACCAGAGCTTCACAGGTTGCCACTGGAGTCCTTTTCCACTCCTCCATGGTGACATAATGAAAATAGTGGATGTTAGAGACCTTGCGCTCCTCCACCTTCTGTTTGAGGATGCCCCACAAATGCCCAACAGGGTTTTAGGTCTGGAGACATGCTTGGCCAGTCCATCACCTTTACCCTCAGTTTCTTTAGCAAGGCAGTGGTCGTATTGGAGGTGTGTTTGGGGTCATTATCATGTTGGAATACTGCCCTGTGGCCCAGGCTCCGAAGGGAGGGGATCATGCTCTGCTTCAGTATGTCACAGTACATGTTGGCATTCATGGTTCCCTCAATGAACTGTAGCTCCCCAGTGCTGGCAGCACTCATGCAGCGCCAGACCATGACACTCTCACTACCATGCTTGACTGTAGGCAAGACACACTTGTCTTTGTACTTCTAACATGCTTGATACCATCAGAACCAAATAGGTTTATCTTAGTCTCATCAGACCACAGGACATGTTTCCAGTAATCCATGTCCTTAGTCTGCTTGTCTTCAGCAAACTGTTTGCAGGCTTTCTTGTGTATCATCTTCAGAAGAGGCTTCCTTCTAGGATGACAGCCATGCAGACCAATTTGATGCAGTGTGCGGCATATGGTCTTAGCACTGACAGGCTGACCCCCCCCACCCCTTCAAACTCTGCGGCAATGCTGGCAGCACTCATATGTCTATTTCCCAAAGACAACCTCTGGATATGACGCTGAGCATGTGCGCTCAACTTCTTTGGTAGACCGTGGCAAGTTCTGAGTTGAACCTGTCCTGTTAAGGTCTTGGCTACCATGCTGCAGCTTAGTTTCAGGGTCTTGGCAATCTTCTTATAGCCTAGGCTCTCTTTATTTAGAGCAACAATTTTTTCTTTTTTGCATAAACATTTTATTGAAAACATTTGAATAGAGCATATAGATAGATGACTATATGAGCCGATAATAGTAACATAGGTAGCTTTCAGTAGTACAGAAATATAACATGTCTAAACATCTCTAAACAGTAAGATTTTTCTCAGATGGGGTAACGATGTTTAGGTGTACATACCCTAGGAGAGGGAGAGAAAAAAAAGCGGGGAATGGGGGAGAAGGAAGAATGAGCTTTATTAGCCCTGGCCTATAGAGGAACAACTTTATTTACCAATCTCATCATAACTTAATGTGTTAAAGTGGAAGTGCATGGATAAGAGGCCCGGATCTAATGTTAATAAACCATGTTTAGCTTATGGCTCCAAATATTCCTTTCCTTTGGCCGTGTCCCTCAGTAGCAGGTCAAAATTAAATGGATCCCCTTACTCTCTGGGACTAGAAAGAGAGAAATAAAAAAAATAATTAAAAGGGGGGGCAAAGGTGTAATGAGGAGAGGGGATGAGGGAGTCACCGACTACCCTCTCCAGTTTCCAGTGGTCAGAACACTAAAGGCTGTCACACCATTAGCATGAGCCAATTCTGCCTTTAAAGAGGAAGTAAACCTTCCTCAAAAAAAAATGGAACCTGCAAGATAAGGCATAGCATACTAGATCATTGTGACTGACTTACCTGAGAACGACGCCCCCGAAGCGGTCCTCATCCGGCGCCATCAAGCCCAGAGTGACTTCTGGGTCTCGCCGCTCCAGCGCTGTCATTCGCTGGAGCATGAAATCGGCATGTCGCCGTGATCTCGGCATGCGCAGTACCTCTTTTTTTCTAAATATCTCCTAAACCATGTAGGTTTAGGAGATATTTATTGGACCTACAGGTAAGCCTTAATCTAGGCTTACCTGTAGGCCAAAGTGTTTTTTTAAGGGTTTACAACCACTTTAAGGTCGTAGGTAATATTGCCCCAGTTGAGAATCAGTTTGCAGTATTTATAAGGTCTTGGTATAGTTTGGATCTTTTGAAGGTTGTCCAGGGCAACAATTCTTCTTTTTTTTTTTTTAGATGCCATGTTGAACTTCCAGTGACCAGTATGAGAGAGTGAGAGCGATAACACCAAATTGAACACACCTGCTCCCCATTCACACCTGAGACCTTGTAACACTAACGAGTCACATGACACCGGGGGAGGGAAAATGGCTAATTGGGCTCAATTTGGACATTTTCACTTAGGGGTGTACTCACTTTTGTTGCTAGTGGTTTAGAAATTAATGGCTGTGTGTTATTTTAAGGGAACAGCATATTTATACTGTTATACAAGCTGTACACTCACTAATTTACATTGTAGCAAAGTGTTATTTCTTCAGTGCCGTCACATGAAAAGATATAATAAAAAATATTTACAAAAATGTGAGGGGTGTACTCACTTTTGTCAGATACTGTATATCCATATAGCTTTCTGCTTTTACCTAGACGTGTAATTAATCAGAATATATATATAGGTGGGGGCGTGGCTTGGTGATGGCAGAGTAGAGTCGCATACTCCGGAGCTCTGCCCAGACAAGGACACGGAACCATTATTGGAGCTGCGCCACGCTGACCCTTTCACATGTCGGGAGACAGGTGGTTGACACAGACTGCAAGGGAGTTGAGGCGTGCTAATATCACCCAATATTTTCTCTGCCAGCACCCGGCCCTTCCCTCTCGGCCTCCACTAAGATAGCGCCGCCACTCACCAACTCCGCCAGTACAGCTTTCACAAAGAACCTTACACAGCTGCCCACACCTACTTCTGGGGATGCCATAGCGGCTCAGCCCCGGCCTGATTCACTGATCCTTTCCCCTGGACTCCCTTAGACAGAGTCCCAGTACGGCTCTGCGCTAACACAGGGGCGTGAGCCATCAGGGAGATCATACAGATTTCCCCACTAAGCAGGACCTGCAAGCTAAGGCCACCTATATTGTTAATGCACTTTCTAGTGAGCAGCATGACCTCCGCAAGCAAGTGGACACTATCGAGGAGAGGGTAACGGACCTTAAGACAGCTTCCATTTCCACAGATACTCTGCACACCGCTCTGGAGGCTGATCAACAGGCCCTCTGCCATCATCTCATTGATGTCCAGCTGCGGCTAGACGATGGCAAGAACTGTAACCGATGGAACAACTTGCGCCTGAGAGGGAATGCTGAGGCCACCATGGGCCCAAACCTGCACATTACAGTGGTGGCAATTCTCAAGCAAATTCTGGGAAAACCGCACACTGCTGAGTTGGAGCTAGACCATGTCCACCGGGTGCAGGGCCCTCGTGCCCTGCCATCATCTCAGTCTGCTCATGGCCTCACTGCACCACCACGTGATGTTCTCTGCAGGGTAGACATGTGCGATTAGTTTTGTACGAATTCGTAATTCGTACGAATTTTTCCGAAATCCGTACAAATTTACGAATCCGTAGTACAAATTTTTTCGAATACGAATTCCGTTTACGAATTTCGTCGCCAAATTATTCGAATCCGACTACCAAATATCGAATTTCAACTAATATGAAAGAAATTATTATAGCGGATATAACGAATGATTCGAATGAATTTGAATGATACGAATGAATTTGAATGATTCGAATGAATTTGAATGATTCGAATGACAAAGTGTCATTTTTGCAGGAAAAATTCCGAATTTCATCTCCAAATTATTCGAATCAAACTACCAATATCGAATTTCAACTAAAATTCAAAAGAAATTATTATAGCGGATATAACGAATGATTCGAATGAATTCGAATGATTCGAATGACAAAGTGTAATTTTTGCAGGAAAAAAAGCTATTTAAAATCACTCGCGGCTATTGCCGGCTAATGAATTGTCAGCTCCGTAACACAGAGAACAGTCATTCATTGATAAAAAAGAAAAAAAAAGCGTGGGGGTCGCCCCCCCCCCCCAAATTCAATAACCAGGCCCTTCAGGTCTGCTATGGATATTAACCACTTGCCGACCGGCGCACGCAGATATACGTCGACAGAATGGCACGTACAGGCAGGAGGGCGTATATATACGTCCTTCCTTTAGCCTGTCCGTGCCATCGGGAGCGCGCCGGGAGCGGCGCGCTCCCGCGCCAGTCGGGACCCCCGTGAGTCCGATCGCGGTCCCCGCGGACTCGATCGCCGCGGGGACCCCCGCGATCGTCTCACGGGGCGGCTGAACGGGGAGATGCCGAGATAAACAGCATCTCCCCGTTCTGCCTAGCAACTAGTGACGCCGATCTCTGCTCCCTGTGATTGGAGCAGAGATCAGCATTCACTAGCTGACAGCCACGCCCCCCCACAGTAAAAGACACACCCCTAGGCATACTTAACCATTACACTGCCCCCTTGTGGTTAACCCTTCACTGCCAGTGTCATTTATACAGAAATCAATGCATTTAAATGCATTAATTGCTGTAAAAATGACAATGGTCCCAAAAATGTGTCAAAAATGTCCGATGTGTCCGCCATAATGTCGCAGTCACAAAAAAAATCGCAGATCTCCGCCATTAATAATAAAAAAAAATTATTAATAAAAATGCTATAAAACTATCCCCTATCTTGTAAACGCTATAACTTCTGCGCAAACCGATCAATAATCGCTTATTGCGATTTTTTTTACCAAAAATATGTAGAAGAATACGTATCGGCCTAAACTGAGGAAAAAAAAATGTTTTTTTATATATTTTTTGGGGATATTTATTATAGCAAAAAATAAAAAATAATGCATTTTTTTCAAAATTGTCGCTCTATTTTTGTTTATAGCGCAAAAAATAAAAACCGCAGGGGCGATCAAATACCACCAAAAGAAAGCTCTATTTGTGGGAAAAAAAGGACGTCAATTTTGTTTGGGAGCCACGTCGCACGACCGCGCAATTGTCAGTTAAAGCGACGCAGTGCCGAATCGCAAAAAGGGGCCTGGTCCTTTGGCTGCAAATTGGTCCGGTCTGAAAGTGGTTAAGGGGAACACCAGCCAAAAAAAAAAAAAAAATGGCGTGGGGTCCCCCCTAAATATCCATCCCAGACCCTTCAGGTCTGGGATGGATTTTAAGGGGAACCCCGGCCAAAAAAAAAATGGCGTGGGGTCCCCCCTCAAAATCCATACCAGACCCTTTATCCGAGCACGCAACCTGGCAGGCCGCAGGAAAAGAGGGGGGACGAGAGCGCCCCCCTCCCTCCTGAACCGTACCAGGCCACATGCCCTTAACATTTAGAGGGTGATTTGGGGGTCTGAGACCCCCAAAGCACCTTGTCCCCATGTTGATGGGGACAAGGGCCTCATCCCCACAACCCTGGCCATTGGTTGTGGGGGTCTGCGGGCGGGGGGCTTATCGGAATCTGGAAGCCCCCTTTAACAAAGGGGACCCCCAGATCCCGCCCCCCCCCTGTGTGAAATGGTAAGGGGGTACAAAAGTACTCCTACCATTTCACCAAAAAAGGTGACAAAAATGGTAAAAATGACAGGAGACGGTCTTTGACAATTCCTTTATTAAAATCTTCTTTCTTCTTTCTTCTGGTCTTCCTTTCTTCATCCTTCGGTTTCTTCATCTTCTCCTTCTGGCATCTTCTTCCATCTTCTTCCATCCTCTTATTCCTCCGATCCGCTTCTTCTTGCTCCGGTCTTCTCGTCCTTCTCGTCCGGCATCTTCTTCCATGGCGTCGGCGTCTCTTCTCGGGCCACTCCTCGCAATGGGAGGCTCCCGCTGTGTGAGGCTTCGCTCCGGCTGACAGGTCTTTTATAACGGAGGGCACCTGGTGACCCCGCCCCCTCTGACGCACAGGGACGTCATGGGGACTTCCCTATGGCTTTCCCCATGACGTCAGAGGGGGGCGGGGTCACCAGGTGACCTGTCAGCCGGAGCGAAGCCTCACACAGCGGGAGCCTCCCATTGCGAGGAGCGGCCCGACAGAAGAACAGATTCCGACGCCGTGGAAGAAGATGCCGGACGAGAAGACCGGAGGAAGAAGAAGCGGATCGGAGGAAGAAGAAGATGGAAGAAGATGCCGGAAGGAGAAGATGAAGAAACCGAAGGATGAAGAAAGGAAGACCAGAAGAAGAAAGAAGATTTTAATAAAGGAATTGTCAAAGACCGTCTCCTGTCATTTTTACCATTTTTGTCACTTTTTTGGTGAAATGGTAGGGGTACAAAACCCCCTTACCATTTCACACAGGGGGGGGCGGGATCTGGGGGTCCCCTTTGTTAAAGGGGGCTTCCAGATTCCGATAAGCCCCCCGCCCGCAGACCCCCACAACCAATGGCCAGGGTTGTGGGGATGAGGCCCTTGTCCCCATCAACATGGGGACAAGGTGCTTTGGGGGTCTCAGACCCCCAAAGCACCCTCCCAATGTTGAGGGCATGTGGCCTGGTACGGTTCAGGAGGGGGGGCGCTCTCGTCCCCCCTCTTTTCCTGCGGCCTGCCAGGTTGCGTGCTCGGATAAAGGGTCTGGTATGGATTTTGAGGGGGACCCCACACCATTTTTTTTGGCCGGGGTTCCCCTTAAAATCCATCCCAGACCTGAAGGGTCTGGTATGGATATTTAGGGGGACCCCTACGTCATTTTTTTTTTTAATTTGAAGTGGGGTTCCCCTTAATATGCATAGCAGACCTGAAGGGCCTGGTTATTGAATTTGGGGGGACCCCCACGCTTTTTTTTATCAATGACTTTCAATGAATGACTGTTCTCTGTGTTACGGAGCCGACAATTCATTAGCCGCGAGTGATTTTAAATAGCTTTTTTTCCTGCAAAAATGATACTGTGCAGGAACAGTTCTCTATATTAGATATACTGAATCTCGAATTCATTCGAATCATTCAAAGCATTCGTTATATCCGCTATAATAATTTCTTTCATATTAGTTGAAATTAGATATTTGGTAGTAGTTGGATTCGAATTGTTCTCTGTGTGTTACGGGAACCGGCAATTAGCCGCAAGTGATTTTAAATAGCTTTTTCTCCTGCAAAAATGACACTTTATACAGAGACAGTTCTAAGCACGGGAAACATGCGCCCTTCACAGGCATACTACTCTATAGTATGTCTATGAAGGGGCGCAGGTTTCCCGTGCTTAGAACTGTCTCTGTACAAGGTGTCATTTTTGCAGGAAAAAAAGCTATTTAAAATCACTCGCGGCTAATTGCCGGTTCCCGTAACACACAGAGAACAATTCGAATCCTACTACCAAATATCTAATTTCAACTAATATGAAAGAAATTATAATAGCGGATATAACGAATGCTTCGAATGATTCAAATGAATTTGAGATTCAGTATATCTAATATTGAGAACTGTTCCTGCACAATGTCATTTTTGCAGGAAAAAAAGCTAACACAGATAACAGTCATTCATTGAAAGTCATTGATAAAAAAAAAAAGCGTGGGGGTCCCCCCAAATTCAATAACCAGGCCCTTCAGGTCTGCTATGGATATTAAGGGGAACCCCTGCTTCAAATTTAAAAAAAAAATGACGTAGGGGTCCCCCTAAATATCCATACCAGACCCTTCAGGTCTGGGATGGATTTTAAGGGGAACCCCGGCCAAAAAAAAAATGGCGTGGGGTCCCCCTCAAAATCCATACCAGACCCTTATCCGAGCACGCAACCTGGCAGGCCGCAGGAAAAGAGGGGGGACGAGAGCGCCCCCCCCCCTCCTGAACCGTACCAGGCCACATGCCCTCAACATTGGGAGGGTGCTTTGGGGTCCCCCCAAAGCACCTTGTCCCCATGTTGATGGGGACAAGGGCCTCATCCCACAACCCTGGCCATTGGTTGTGGGGGTCTGCGGGCGGGGGGCTTATCGGAATCTGGAAGCCCCCTTTAACAAAGGGGACCCCAGATCCCGCCCCCCCCCGTGTGAAATGGTAAGGGGGTACAAAAGTACCCCTACCATTTCACCAAAAAAGGTGACAAAAATGGTAAAAATGACAGGAGACGGTCTTTGACAATTCCTTTATTAAAATCTTCTTTCTTCTTTCTTCTGGTCTTCTTCTTTCTTCATCCTTCGGTTTCTTCATCTTCTCCTTCCGGCATCTTCTTCCATCTTCTTCTTCCTCCGATCCGCTTCTTCTTGCTCTGGTCTTCTCGTCCTTCTCGTCCGGCATCTTCTTCCATGGCGTCGGCGTCTGTTCTTCTGTCGGGCCGCTCTTTGCAATGGGAGGCTCCCGCTGTGTGAGGCTTCGCTCTGGCTGACAGGTCTTTTATAACGGAGGGCACCTGGTGACCCCGCCCCCCTCTGACGTCATGGGGAAAGCCATAGGGAAGTCCCCATGACGTCCCCGTGCGTCAGAGGGGGGCGGGGTCACCAGGTGCCCTCCGTTATAAAAGACCTGTCAGCCGGAGCGAAGCCTCACACAGCGGGAGCCTCCCATTGCGAGGAGCGGCCCGAGAAGAGACGCCAACGCCATGGAAGAAGATGCCGGACGAGAAGGACGAGAAGACCGGAGGAAGAAGAAGCGGATCGGAGGAAGAATAGGATGGAAGAAGAAGATGGAAGAAGATGCCGGAAGGAGAAGATGAAGAAACCGAAGGATGAAGAAGGAAGAAGGAAGACCAGAAGAAAGAAGAAAGAAGATTTTAATAAAGGAATTGTCAAAGACCGTCTCCTGTCATTTTTACCATTTTTGTCACTTTTTTGGTGAAATGGTAGGGGTACTTTTGTACCCCCTTACCATTTCACACAGGGGGGGGGCTGGGATCTGGGGGTCCCCTTGTTAAAGGGGCTTCCAGATTCCAATAAGCCCCCCGCCCGCAGACCCCCACAACCAATGGCCAGGGTTGTGGGGATGAGGCCCTTGTCCTCATCAACATGGGGACAAGGTGCTTTGGGGGGGACCCCCAAAGCACCCTCCCAATGTTGAGGGCATGTGGCCTGGTATGGTTCAGGAGGGGGGGGGCGCTCTCGTCCCCCCCTCTTTTCCTGCGGCCTGCCAGGTTGCGTGCTCGGATAAAGGGTCTGGTATGGATTTTGAGGGGGACCCCACGCCATTTTTTTTTTTTTTGGCCGGGGTTCCCCTTAAAATCCATCCCAGACCTGAAGGGTCCGGTATGGATATTTAGGGGGGACCCCACGCCATTTTTTTTTTTTTTGGCTGGGGTTCCCCTTAATATCCATACCAGACCTGAAGGGCCTGGTTATTGAATTTGGGGGGACCCCCACGCTTTTTTTTTTTATCAATGAATGACTGTTCTCTGTGTTACGGAGCCGACAATTCATTAGCCGCGAGTGATTTTACATAGCTTTTTTTCCTGCAAAAATGACACTTTGTGCAGGAACAGTTCTCTATATTAGATATACTGAATCTCGAATTCATTCCAACCCATATAAACTTACCAGTCTCTGTATTTGAATCTTGAGTTTGATAAAAAAAAAAAATGTATCTGTGTTTAGAATAACTGAAAACATCATGTTATCTTCAACATAATGGCATTTCAGAATGCACATATAAATTAATCTGTTAAAGGAAACACACTTGCATAGTAATCCTGAAAGTAGTACCGTAGTCAATGGTGTATGAATATTGTTTGTGGCTACGAGCAAATTGATTATTGCCTAACAAAATATCCTTCTTTGAAGTTATGCTATCTACTTAACATACAGGGGTTTACTGTATATATAGAAAAGTGCAGTAGCCCCTAAAAAAATCTTCTTTAATTAACCCTTGATGAAATACATCGGGTTGCTAAGTGTTGCTTTTCAGCATTATTAAATAAAGGCTTGAGCCTTTCCTTGAATATCAGTGTAATATATTTAATGTAATGTCATTTATATTTATTTCATCTTAAGCTCATCACATACATAGTCCACATCAAACAAAGAATATCCTTATTTTTCCAGGGTTATTTTTTTTTCATTAATACAAACTTGCACACAATCTTGACCTGCATTACAGGTACAATAACAAATAAAATTAGTGTATGCACAGTTTCAAAAAAGTAACCTGCAGTCTTCACATTGACAAATGATCCTTTTTGTTTTAGTAAAACAATATCATTTACAGCTATAACCTGAAACATACATATTGCATTTAATATTTGTTTCTATCCAATGGCAGTATTAATTGATTTATTTATGCCAGCACACAGAATTCATAAACAGTTTCAATATACCCATGCTGAACTAACTCTCATATCACACTTTGTGTTCAATTGGTATTGTCTATTAAATTGTATTGGTAGATATTACTGTAATCCAAACCCTTACTATAGTCAAAGCCCTTTATCTAATTAATTTCTAAGCTTTCCTGTGAATGAAAATATTCCATGACCTTCCCATAAGCATTTCAAAAGACTAATACATCAGAATTGAACCTCTCCTCCTGTAGAGGTGTCAGGCATAACAGCAAAAAATGCTATAACAAGACTTTTTACTACTGCCAACTGGGGCCATCAACCAGCTTAAGGGATTGAAAAAAAAAAACAATGATAAAACATTTGGGTCTTCATACAAATAGTATTGCATCCAAGTACAACATTTCAATCTACTAGATTTTGCACTCTGGTTAAAATTCAGCCATTTGGCACCACCCATATTTGCCCATATATAGTATTTGAATAGTACTATGCTAAGTAATAATATTTTTCTATAAATCACTGCAAGAATGTGTTTACTGCAAAATGATTAGGTATTTGACTCATTCTAATTTTAATGTATTGGAACTTTCTTTAACTTGACATCATGTTTTGTTTTGTTTTTTTTACTGAAAAATGTGTTGTCTATAACTTCTCCAAGACTCGTATTCTGCCCATTGTATCCAAAATGCAATACATTTGCATTATGGACTGACTTGAATTCAAGGTCAAGCTGATACACATACTGTGGTCACCCTTCATTGGATGACCTAGTCTCAGAGGCGGCTCTCTAATTAGGCGGTCACCTAAGGCCTTGTGGCCGCCTAGTTTGCCTAATTAGAGAGCTGCCTCTACTGGCAGCTGTAACCCCCTTCCCATAAGCACAGTGCTGAGTCCTCTCACCGCTACATGGAGAGATAGCGTGCTGTTTACCGGGTGATCGGAGCTCACTGACAGCTCCGGAACACAGCCAGGGAGAGCCGCTCAGAGCCAGTGATGACACTCCCCCCTCCCCTCACAAGCAGGAGAGGAGAGAGAGCTGCTAATGCTGCTCCTCCTCCTCCCGCCCCCTCCTCCTGTCTGCCCTGCTGACCCAACGGGACCAGTGGGGGCCCCATGAGAAACTCTTGGGGATGAAGCCACTGCCGGACCAAGTCCCAAACTTCTGGCACTGCACTCCACTCAACGAGGATTCCTCTCAGCTGTGCCAGTCTGTTGTCATCGATCTCCGGCTCCTCCGCCTTTCTCCCTGCCCACCTTGATGACCCTTTTTGCATCTGCCACTGTATACACAGTGAGGAAAAATCTTTAGAACCGATCCACCTCCCAGCTCCGCCCCCAAACTTCGGCTTTCACACCTTGCTTGAAGCGGTACCAGATTCCCACCGGTAAGGCAATAAAAATGGAGATCTTAAAGAGGGCAGGGGGCGCTCCTTTAGGGGGGTCTATATGATCTCTAGTGGTCCCTAAGGAAGAATGGGGAACTGATATAAGGGGACTGTGAGCTAATGGGTGTCTCTAGGGGGGTATTATGATGTAAGGGGCATCCTTCTTTCCTTCCGCTCCCCCTGTAAGGTGCCCACTTATCCTCCCCAGTGCTGTGCCCTCCATCACTTTACTCTCTTGCCCTGTGCCAACTTACTCTCCTCCCACCGTACTGTACCCTCCTGCCCCGGTACTGTGCCTACTTACCCTCCCCCTGTACTGTAACCTCCTGCCTCAGTACTGTGCCCACTTACCCTCCCCCTGTGTTGTGCCCTCCTGCCCCCTCACCCACCCCTGTACTGTACCCTCCTGCCCCAGTACAGTACCCTCCTGCCCCCTGTGCTGTGTCCACTTACCCTCCGTCTGTACTGTAACCTCCTTATACAGTTAATTTTTATCGCTTGAATTATTTTTCCCATTATGGGTGTGAGTGGGGCCTCTTGCCTAAGTTTTGCCTAAGGCCTCACAAAGCCTAGAGCCTCCTCTTCCTAGTCTAATATCTGTGATATATCATATTCATATTATAAAACCACCAAATATAATGTGTTATCCCTGAAAGCTGGCACGTTCTTCCTTAATGAGTATAACTGTGAAACCACCTTTATGTAATCTGATAATAATATCCACTATATAACCATGTATTTCTTGTAAACATCATATATAATATAAAATAAAATAAGCAGATTATTTAAACTAAGTAGGAATGGAACAAGTAGTGACTCATCCTGTCTTGTGACCTACCGCCTACTGATCTAGCAGTCAGCAGTTTAGAATGTGTGAAGTACTAATATATAACCTTAGCTCCATGGTATGTCATTGGACATGGTAATCCATACTTGTATTGTACTGGGCTGTATTTAATATGTTTAGTTTTTTTTTGTCCCAATTATCATTTAAGAAAAATAAATCTATCAAAATACCAACATTTTAATAGTTTATATTTAAACAAAATGAAATAGAAAAAAATTAAATCGAATGGCATAATTTGTGTTCCAAACCTATAGACTTGTGATTTAATGTAAAAGCGTGTAATTTCAATGACGTGCCATTCATGTTGTATTTCCTCTCCAGTTATGAATTTTGTTATTTAAAATGCATGGTATTATTAGAAAAGGGGGACACAAAGCTCATTGAACAATGTTTAATAGTTTGTCCAAATTTGAAGTCTTCGGTTTATCGCAGTATTTAGTAGGTTGGCATATTTGAGAGTGAAATCCCTGAATACCAATCCAGAGTAGTGGCTTCATGTTCCTTTTTGAAGGAAATTAGCTGAATATTAAGACAAGCTTGGGATCAATCTTGAGGTGAAGTTTCCTCCAATCCAAGTAACTCTCGCACAAGTCTCTCTCCAAACTGAGCCCGGCTGTACCTTTTTACATAGTAGGCATCAGACATTTTATAGAGGATGTAAGCATTGTTAATAGCAATGCTTATGGAAAACCAAAACACCTGCTGCCAAGTCTTGTTTGGTTTGTGTGAAATAAAATACCTGGAATAAAAAAAGACAGTTTAGTAATATCTATGTAATTAAAACATTCATACAATAACATATTTGATACCCACAGCAGATCATTTTTTTAAATCCCCTTCCACAATACAACTTTAATTTTAGAAATAATCATGAAATTAAAAAATAATAATAATGGCAAAAAATATGTAAGCAGACAGTGAACATTATAGTGTCCTTCAAAGAGTGCCCCTATATTTTTGTGATTAGCATAGAAGTGCTACCTTACTATGGAAATCAGAGGAAAACGTTGTCTTTATATTACTGAGCAGTAGCAAAGGTGCCCCGTAACATTGTTGGCCAGTTAGAGGAATGCCCAGTTACACTGGTGGTCAGCATAGTGCCTCCTGTTGAGTGACTTTGGTGGTAGAACTATGCAGGAACCATCAGGTGGGAAATCAGTCCGCCATTACTAAAATGACCCCAAGCAAATTCCGGTGGAACCTCAGTTGAGAGGCTATTTTAAAGCGAAAATGTTTACTTTTTACATAAAAACTGATTCTTAATATTCTTTTTACTGATCAAATATTCTTGCCATGTGCTCATATATTTTATTTAGATTGACCTTTTTATAATTTAAAATGACTATAAAACTTACCAGTTTCCTTCTTTATCTCATTTTCTTAACATTAGGAAAATGTTCTAATAAAATAATTTATTATTTAGGCAATGTGCTTCCACTACTAGAACATGCCAAAACATTTCAGTCAAAAGACATAGCCATAGTCACTTCAGATGCTGAAAAGGCTTTTGAAAATATAAATCTGAAACGACTGTTCCAAGTTATGGAAGCACTGGGATTCAGTGAATGACTGACACAGTTCTTTTAAAAACAAGCATGATTCCCCAACTGCCAGCATTAGAACTCTAGGCTGTCTGTCATCTCAATTTATTTTACACAAAGGTACACGCAGGGGTGCCCATTATCTCTACTGCTTTTCAATGTAGCTGTAGAACCACTCTCCAAATACCTGAACTCCACTGATCTCATACCAGTTATCCAGATAAGCACTGTAGAACTTGTTTGCATTTTTACAAAATAAATTTGTTCCCATCGAGACCCCACAGCTATACAGTATATCAAATATGCAAACAATTTTTGAAGACTACCATAAATGTTAAGGCCTATGCATTAAGTTTGCAAATAGTGAAATACTACCTATTAAATGGTAAAAGAATCAAAATACAGATGGTCAAAATTATCATTAAAAGTGAAAGTAAAAGAAAATCCCAAATTTTGGGTTGTTCTCAGAAAAGTAATAGAGGGGAAATATACCAATGTGGACAATGCTTCTGGTGACCTGGGGGTCTCCAAAGAATTCACTTAAAATGAAGCCACAGGGAGATTTTTGCAAAAATAATTATAGCTTGTATTGCAATGCTGATGTTAAAAAATGAAAATGTGCCCCTAACTCAGTAGGTACAGAAAAAGTGCGTAGTGAAAAACATCAAATAACAAATCAATAAACAACAAATCTATAAATAGTCCAAAATGTCATTATAGTGTACAAAAGTGAATAAGGATCCACAATCGTCAATATCATCTAGACATATGGAAGTAAAAGGTGCAGTGATCATGTGCAGGAAAAGTTCATCCAATCCTAAATGTGTAATCACACTCTCTTCCACCACCCATGATCCACCATAAGTGTGCCCCAGCCTCTCAGGTCCCTGAGCCAGGAGCAGTGTCTGCCTCCCAGTTTTATATAGAGGAGAGTGGAGTAGTTTAAAGAGGACGTATTTAATATTAGAGGGAGAAATAAGTTTTCTTATCCACCAACACTAATGCTTAATACTGCCGTTCCTGATACTCCAAGGGGAAGACTGCGTGATTGAAGAGGATCCTTGGATTATTTACCAGAAGTGTCATTAGACCCATTGGCGTCTTTATCTGAGGGTGAGAGGCACGGCACACTTATGGTGGATCATGGGTGGTGGAAGAGAGTGATTACACATTTAGGATTGGATGAACTTTTCCTGCACTTGATCACTGCACCTTTTACTTCCATATATCTAGATGATATTGAAGATTGTGGATCCTTATTCACTTTTGCACATGCACTTTTGTACGTTATAATGAAATTTTGAACTATTTATGGATTTGTTGTTTGATTTGTTATCTGATGTTTTGCACTTTTTTTGTACCTACTGAGTTAGCGCCACATTTAGAGCCCTTTCACACTGGGGAACTTTTCAGGCGTTTTAGCGCTAAAAACAGTGCCTGAAAAGCGTCTCTCATGCCTCCCCAGTGTGAAAGCCTGAGTGCTTTTAACACTTTTCGGACGCTTTTAACCCTTTCCTCAGCCGCCAGCGGAGCTCTTTTAACCCCCTCTAGTGGCCGAGGAAAGGGTTAGAAGCACCCGAAAAGCACTGCTAAAACTTTACCGCTAACACCCCCCCTGCTCCAGTGTAAAAGTAGCCTTATTATTTTACTTTTTTATCCATTTGTGGAGACACATTTTTAATGTTGGCTGCGACTCTGAAATAAATGTGAGGTCCACTTGGTTTGTGCATTAGTTATTTAAAAAATTAAAATGTATGCTAGGACTTTAGATCTTTAATTTCATTATTGTAACAGACCGCATAACATACCTAGGAGTGAAAATCGGTGTACGTTTTTACTGTCTAAATCTACACATCTGATATATAAAAATACCCAAAGAGCTAGAGGTATGGAGGGACCTCTCCATATCTTTTTTTAGGGAGAAACCACTTAATTAAAATGACAAGCTTTGCCTAACAATAGAATCCCCACCAAACTATTTCAATGCTTGCATCACTAAATCAAGTGATGACATTTTTTGTGGTAAAAAAAAAAAAAATGAAAAGGAGAATATCACTTAAAAAAAGCTTTCAAAGAATGAGAACCCTGCATTTACCTAATTACATAAGCATCTGCATAACCCGGTTTGTTTGCACAGGCATGCATGGATTGGAATTCTGAAAAAAGTACCAACTGACAATGACCATGAAAAACAACTTTAGCTTCCCAATGGAGCCTGAAATCGCTTTAGCTTAGCAAGGTGTCTGATCTGCCACAAAGTTTGGTTTACCAAAGGTAATTTGTCTGTTCACTTTGCAAGGCCATTTTCCCTTAGCCTACTGACTGAGATGAAGCTCTGCTGACTTCCATCAGGTGATAATTGATCCACAAATGGTACACAAGCAATCAGGTGACTATAATCAATATTGCTGGCAATCAATTAAGTTAGAAGTTTTCCTCTGACCTCTTCCTGAAGAGGGATAACTTAATGTTCCTTATTGCTGCCCATTATCACTAAGCAAACATGAAATGGGGGTCCCAGGCAGGTGACAAAAAAAAAAACATTTAGGAATCACGTGGCTCAAAACTATCAGAGCCCTACTTATATACCTTGATTTGAACTACAGTTCTAAGAGAATCCAATTGTATTTACTATTTGGTATTTATTTATATGGTAACAGCAGGGCACAACTGTTATTTCAGTATGAGAGCTGACGATCACTTTGAAACTCTCGGTAAAACATTTTTGCTTTAGATGCAGTGAATGTTAAACTCCAGTCAAGTTTTTACTTCATTTAAAGTGGTTGTATACCCTAAAAATTAACTTGCACCTACAGGTAAGCCTAGATTAAGGCTTACCTGTAGGTACAAGAAATATCTCCTAAACCTGCACGGTTTAGGAGATATTTGTAAAGAAAGTTTTACAACGTTGTCTACGGCGCATGCGCGCCGTAGACAACGGTGCATTTACAGGGTTAATCCCCATCTTCAACTGCGGCTCACCGCAGTTGAAGTGTCCCGCGCGCATGCGCGGAGCGATGTCCTCGCCGCTCTGGCCAATCACAGCGCCGCAGCGGCGCTGTGATTGGCCGGAGCGGCGATACCCGGAAGGGTATCTGTTTCGAGATGGATGCGGCCGGAGGGGGAGAAGAACACGGCGTCGGGGGCCCCGATCTAAGGTAAGTGATGCATAATGAGCTAGTATGCTAGTCATACTAGCTCATTATGACTTTCTCTTGCAGGTAGTTACCAAAAAAAAAAATGTTTAAGTGGGTATACAACCACTTTAACATTTATAATTGAATCAATCAGTGTCAAATTGCAAATCAGGGTCAACTACCTGAGATATATTACACTAAAAATGTTACTCCAGATCTCTGTATCATTTTTAAACAAGCTCAAAAGTAATGGTCCCAAGACTGAACTCTGGCTAAAAACCTTATATAGTTAGACCATTCAGAGAATGAATCATTGATCACAACTCTCTGGACTCTCATCTTCATAATTTATTTTCCAAATCAATACATTTTAATTTGTACATTAAGTATCTCAGGGGAACTGAGACAAAAGCTTGAACACATTTTAAATGCACTAAATCCATAGCCATCCCTCTGACAACTTTTTCATAAAAAGAAAGTACGTTTGTCAACAATATCTGTCTATAAAACTTATCAAACACAATTTGAGAGCACATTCTCATTTAGGCTTGATCAATGTGGTGCAGGAGCCTGCCTGACTGGATACACATTAATTGGATAGTTTAGGTTGATTCGCAAATTATATAGCTTTGGTAAATCTAAAATTGTTTTACAGAGACTGTCATGGACAGATTATAACCTGTATAGTACACTTGTTATAAATCCATGCTACCTTTAACTTTTTCTAGCATGCTTTATTTTCTAGTACGTTTATGGTATTTTTGTCTTTTGTCATGTATGATATTTTTCTATGTATGTTAGTATACTTTCTATATTTCTGTATTTAGGACATAAATAAAAAATGCTCAGATAAATATGAAATGTGAGTATTTCTCATTTCCAGCCAGTAGGTAGGACTTTAGATTCCATGCTACCCAGCCTGTTCTAAGCCGCTGGAAGGGGGCGTGGACTGCACATGGAGGAAGCAGCGCGCTGTGCTCTGGTGGAGACCCGGGGGAGAGATCAGCCAGCTATGAGTAGTAGGCTGCGAGCCGCATAAGAGGACTTGTAACCGGCTTATCCCCGCTGTCACCGCTTACATCGCCAGTTTGTGCCTTCCGCATCTCTTACATCCTGGACTCTCACTCTGCCTGCGCTGGTCTCATCGGCATTGGGTCCGGTGTTCCGTCAGATTAGGTGACCAGTCAGAATTGGTAATGGAAGTGACTTTTCGTCGCTGCCATTTTGCTACGCCAGGCCAAGTGTGAAAGGCTCTTAGCCTGGGGCTCAGGAAGCCAAATACCTGAGAGAGCTGCTTTTGGGAACTCTGCTCTGTAAGCGAAATGCTTACACAAATTGAGGTCTGTAGTGAAGTGGACTGTCAAGACAGCAACAAGGATTAATATGAAAACTTACACCGAGCTGATGCCAGTGGCTGACTGCTGATCGTTGGACACATCCATAGTTCTCAGGAACACTTGGCTGATCGGCTATTGGAGGTGCTGGGAGGATTAAAGGCCCTGGCTGGGTATTAGCCACAAGCTCAAATGGCTTGTGCAGCTGGTAAGCTCACACTCTATGTGGTGGTGGATTCACTTTGTCTTACAAAAGTCACAGAAGATTTCATTACACTGTGTTTCTACAATCACTTATTCACTTACTATTGGAGGATTTAAGGACTGTTGATATATTTTACAGATTTTTAATTCTCCTTTTTATTTTTATATTCACTCCCATGGGTTTATTCATCATAAACATGGGACACTCACCATAAATACATTTTTTTCCCATATATGCATTTACCAATTCCTTTTTTTTCCTCTTTTTGCATTTTTTCTTTTTAATTTAATATATATATTCTTTTGGATCCACTTATCAGACTGATCCATTCACTTACATATTATTAGTTTACTTATCAATTTTATGAGCGGAGCTCCTTATGTTTTGTATTTGTATTTGTGCGTATTTCACTTTGAGTTGCAGCTGGTGTGGTGTGGTAATAATAAACAATCAAAAAGAGGCCAAATTCTATATGCTCTTCATACATCTAGGGTAGATATACTTTTCTAATAGACCCATTTTAAAGCAAATTGTTTTCCAGCATGCTCACAACGATATTATTTGAGATTGTTTCATAGTACTTTGTCCTCTCCCAGGACTCGGAGAGTCTCCAACGTTCTCCACAAGCATTTACCAATATTGCCCTTGGAGCATGTAACTGACTGGCTGGTATCTCTTTCTTAAATTTAGGCTCTGGAATAGGGTTTTTACAATCGCCAATTTCTATATCCCAAACTATGATCAAATAATGGCAATTACACAATATCTCCCTCCATCTTTTGACAGAATTTGCAGAAGTTATGATTCTTGTAGGAGGAGACTTTAATATGGTAATAGAACCCCAGCTGGATACCACCTCTCAGCGGTCAAATATTTCTTACAGCCAGCTGAGAGCCCTTAAAAGTTGTTTGAACATCGATTGCTGGATCTCTGGTGTAGATTAAATCCTAAAAATTGGTATTATACATACTATTCTTCAGTTCACCAATCCTATAGTAGGTTAGATCATTTTTTTGCGGGATCACATTTATTGGGATGGAATCCACTTATGGATATTAAGCCTTTTATTTGGTCTGATCATTCACTTTTTTGACAATACACCCTCCACAGACTCCATTTTCCAACTGGTCATGGCGTTTAAATTAAACCCTTATGTCAGATGCACTATGTCATCAGGCAATTATGGTAGCGATTAAAAGTTTTATTGTAGACCATGAGCACGACAAGACCCCTTTACCCCTACAATGGGAAGCCTTGAAAGCGATACTACGAAGATTGTTTATTTAACATGGAGCCCGCCTAAAGAAAAAAAGATCTACGACTCTACAAGATACTCTGTCAAGGCTTTGGAGATTTCACATAAAAAATCTACGACCCCAGAGCTATTGTCTGATATATCTTTGGAACAGTCATCCTTAATACAGTCTCTAGAGGTGTCTGACAGTAAAAGTCAATATAGATATGCCCTAGGAAGGTACCTGTATGGAAACAAGTCTGGGAGACCACTTGTGAGGTCATTGCGTCCCTGCTCCTCACAGACCTTTATACCTAGTATTGTGTTACCATCCAGGGAAATCACTTCAGACCTACAGTCTCTTCAAAAGGCCTTTTGTGATTATTTTACAGCTCTGTACAATCTTACCCCTTCACCATATTCCGACTTGGATTCTCTTGGTCGTCGTATACAGGAATATGTGCATGAAACTGCTATCCCCAAATTAGATGAAGCTAGTGGGAACTCCTTGGATTCCCCTTTTTTACTTGAGGAATTATTGGAAGCGATTAATAATACACCATCGGGTAAATGTCCCGGCTCGATGGTTTTACATCAAAATTTTAAAAGATCTTTGAGAAACATATTACACAGTTCATGCTTCGGGTGTTCATATCTGCTATTAATGGGATTTCCACCCCAGACACTAGAGGCACACATCACATTACTTCCTAAACCAGATAAGGATTTAAAGCTGTGATCTAGCTATCGTCCTATATCTTTAATCGCTATGTGAAGATTAATGCTAAATTGATTGCCTCACGTCTTCAACCCCATATTCCAAATCTGGTACATATAGACCAAGTTGGGTTTGTACAGAGGAGAGAAGCACGTGATAACACGCTTAAATCCCTTTTACTCATTGATCATACACAATCAGCAAAAATACCAGATTGCCTTCTCTCTGTTGAAGCAGAGAAGGCATTTGATCGTGTTGGGTGGCCATTTTTGGAACAAACTTTGATTCAAATAGGACTAGGACCAGTCCTGTTAAGGAAAATCATGGCACTCTATACTAAGCCAAGAGACAGAATATGGATTAATCAATCATTGTCTTTTAACTTTCCTATTCAAAATGGTACGCGCCAGGGATGTCTGCTGTCTCCCTTCTTGTTTTGTCTTAGTAATGGAACATCTGGTAACAGCTCTTAGACAAAATTCCTGTATTACAGCCATACCATTAGATGGGCAGAAGGTGAAGTTGGCAGTATTTGCTCACGACTTGCTACTTTGTCACCAACCCACATGTCTCCATTCCCTCTATCCTGTATACATTTTGGCGTTTTGGGGCCCTGAGTAATTTTAAAGTAAATTTGTCCAAATCGGAAATTCTTAATGTATCTCTCTCACCACATCAAGTTGTGTAGGGACTCCTGCTGGGTGTTGGCATATGTTTATATGTAATATGTTTTAGGTTTTATACATTTTTGTAATGTGGTATGTTTTTCATTATTAACTATGGTATGTGGATAATGTTTTTGTTATATAAATCTAAAATTTTCAGTACAATCAGAGTTGAAATAAAAAAACAAAAAACCTGTTGATTCTTTCACTTATAGTAACTTGGGAGAAGACATTTTTAAAAAAGCCTAATGTGCTTTGTACCAATCAACTGGTACTGAACAGTCAAAAAATGTTTAAAAAAATTATAGAGAATGTCTTAGAAATAACTGACTCCAGCTCTTTAAGTACACATTAGTGTAAACCATTCAGTTATGATGCTTTAGACAAATTTGTTTTATTAAATTGTGCCACTGGGCCACTGGGCACAGCTCTCCCCCTGTGTAATCCCCCTAACATAACCCCCCCCCCTGCAATCCCCTTAATGTAACCCCCCCTGTGTAATCCCTCTAATGTAACCTTATATCTCCCCGCCCTACATTTATAGACCTCAGATCAGCGTGGCTGTGTCCACACAAATGTCCCTCCATCTAGGCTCCGTCGGCTCTGAGGTGTGTAATGCGATAGGCAGCCAGCACTCTCCCCGCCTGCTTGTCACAATAATATTTCATTGCAGTGCCGGTTCCCAGAGGAACATGCGGGCGCCGGGCACTGTAACTGGGCTATGGGACTCCAGAGCTTTCTGCCTATGCCTCACCATTCTTTCTTCTCCTCCCTCCCCGAACATCGCTGGGAGCTAAGGAGACACGCAGGGGAAGGAGGAAGAGGAAAGCCACTGCGCCCTTCCAAATCCAGTGCTGTACCGGGTGTCACCCCAATGAGGCCCGCACCCCCTGCCCCCCTAGCGACGCAACTGACACAACTCCTGCACATTTTAATGTTGTTTTATTTTAAATTAACACTGCTACATGGAGACCTCACTTAGAACTCTGAGATTGTAAATTGCTGCTAACATGAGAGCACTGCCAGATACCATGTTTGCATAGCTGGAATCCAGTTATTTGCCTTTGACCACTGGATTGTGGAACCTGGGAAGTTGAGAGACACTTGAAAGTGCATACAGACCTACAATTGTTTGGTCAGACCTTACATATATAGTTACATAGTTAATCAGGTTTAAAAAAGACACACGTTAATCTAGTTCAACCAATAGAAAAAAATAAAATAAAATAAAAGGAAAACCTCCATATACACAATCCTACACCCACAGTGGATCCAGAGAAAGGCCAAAAAAAAAAAAAAAAACATATGGTCCAATTTGCTCCAGCTGGGGGAAAAAAGTCCTTCTTGACCCCCCTGGAGGCAATCCAATATTCCCTCGATCAACTACACCATCGCTAAAAAATAGTATCCAGTTATGCTTTGTGCATTTAGGAATGCATCCAGCTCTTTTTAAAAAACAATCTACTCAGCTGGCCAGATCTTTCAGATTTTCACAGCTCTTTTTGTAAAGAAGACTTTCCGTATGGAGGTTTCCTTTCCTCCAGGCATAAAGAGTGCTGCCCTGTCCTCTGTAATGACCTGAATGACTCTACATCATGTTCACTAAATGAACTACCTATGTAATTATATATGGTAATCATACCTCCCAATCAACTCTTCTCAAGACAGGATACATTCCGTTCAACTAATATTTTCTCATAGCTGAGCTCCTCTATGCCTCTTATCAGTTTTTTTCCCTTCTCTGTACTTTCTCTAGCATCCTTTTTGGGACCGGTTGCCCAAAACTTTACTGCATACTCCAGATGAGGTCTTACTCATGCTTTGTACAGGGGCAAAATTGTGTGAGTCTCTCGTTCTCTGAAGTCTATAGGGGCGTCGGGAGGGGGGTGGATAGGGGGGGCTGAAGCCCCGAATGTGAACCCCTAAAGCCCCAAGTGTCAGCTCTGCAGGCTCTCCATTGTTAGCCCTGAGCGCCACGGCGAGCCCCCTGACCAATCTGATCCCGAGTGCCGCCGAGTGTGGCCGAGTGCGGCCAAAGGCCATAGCAGGTCCCACCTTCTGGAGCCTGCAACGCCTATGATGGACGTCCCACTGGTCCAATGCCGGGACCGCGGGACGTGTGACGTCCATCATAGGCGCTGCAGGCTCCAGAAGGCGGGAATTACAAAGCTGCCGCCGCGCCACATCCTTGCTATGTCGGGCCACTCTCCTCTCCCTCCTCCTCCTCTGAGGACCGACTGCCTGGCTGCTGTGACACCGCACAACATGGCTGAGGTAGGTCAGACAGTGTATGTGGGTCAGGCAGGTCAGTGTAGGTAGGTCAGTGTATGAAAATGTCAGTGTAGGTAGGTCAGTGTAGGTAGGTCAGGCAAGTCAGTGTAGGTAGGTCAGTGTATGTAAATGTCAGTGTATGTAAATGTCAGTGTAGGTAGGTCAGTGTAGGTAGGTCAGTGTATGTAAATGTCCATGTAGGTAGGTCAGGCAAGTCAGTGTAGGTAGGTCAGTGTATGTAAATGTCAGTGTAGGTAGGTCAGTGTATGTAAATGTCAGTGTAGGTAGGTCAGTGTAGGTAGGTCAGACAAGTCAGTGTAGGTAGGTCAGTGTATGTAAATGTCAGTGTAGGTAGGTCAGGCAAGTCAGTGTAGGTAGGTCAGTGTATGTAAATGTCAGTGTAGGTAGGTCAGTGTAGGTAGGTCAGGCAAGTCAGTGTAGGTAGGCCAGTGTATGTAAATGTCAGTGTAGGTAGGTCAGTGTAGATAGGTCAGTGTATGTAAATTTCAGTGTAGGTAGGTCAGTGTATGTGTAGGTCAGTGTAGGTAGGTCAGGCAAGTTGGTGTAGGTAGGTCAGTGTAGGTAGGTCACTACCGTTAGTTTATGTAGGTCAGGCAGGTCAGTGTAAGTAGGTCACTACCGTTAGTGTATGTAGGTCAGGCAGGTCAGTGTAGGTAGGTCACTACCGTCAGTGTAGGTAGTTCAGGTAGGTTAGTGTAGGTAGGTCAGTACCGTCAGTGTAGGTAGGTCACTACCGTCAGTGTAGGTGGGTCAGGTAGGTTAGTGTAGGTAGGTCACTACCATCAGTGTAGGTAGGTAGGTCAGGTAGGTTAGTGTAGGTAGGTCAGTGTATGTAGGTCACTACCGTCAGTGTATGTAGGTCAGGTCACGGCCCAGCCAAAAAAACCTGCGTCACGTACAACCCAACGTACAAAGCCGCCTCCGCCTCTGCCTCCTTGGCTGTCTACATGTGCACAGACTAGAGGAGGGACACTGCTGTGTATGCTGAGCTAAGGTCTGTACTGTACTCTATTGTAGATGGAGGAGGGGCACAAAGTGTGCACTGAGGGAAGAGGAAGGGTCCGTACTCAGTGGGGTGGGGTCTGGACTGAGCGAGGGGTGTCTGTACTTAGTGTAAGGGGGGTTTGTACTTAGGTGGTCTGGGCTGGGGGAGGGTGGTCTGTACCTAGTGTAGGGGGTGTCATGCCTTCAGCAAGTGTTTATGTTCTTTTGTTTAATTGTTGAATATGTTAATGGAATGCAAAGTAAATTGTAATATCGCCATCTAGTGGCTCTTTTACATACTTATCTGTGTATAATTTACTGAAGACAGGCAGATTGTTTCTTAAAAGCCACCGTAGCTTCCCATAATTCCTGTGGGCTTGTCCATGAGGTCTGAGAGACAGCCCCCATCTTCATCCATGTATCTTCTCGAGAGGACTCCACACCCGTTCAGCTGCAATTCTAATGTCAGCCTAACAGAAATGTTGCCAGTATGTTTATAACCCATTTCCCTAGTTAGACTAGTGTGTAAGGACGGTATATTTTGTATATTGTGTATACTGATTGTATGTTATTTCTTTTATTTTAGTTTTACTCTAACTTCCCTGCAATAGAAGTTGGAAAAAAAGGACCTTGCGCCTGCCTCAATGGAGTTGTTAAGGGAGGAGAGTTAGCTTTCTGTCTAATTATACCTCAGCCACGTGTAGTGAGGGCAGAACAGGGGGGTTTGTACTTAGTGTAGGTGGTGTCTGGGCTGGGGGGGGCTCTGTACATAGTGTAAGGGGGGTGGGGCTCTGTACTTAGTGTGGGGGGGGGGTTGTACTTGGTGTAAGGGGGTCTGGGCTGAGGGAGGAGGGCTCTGTACTTAGTGTAGGGGGTTTGTACTTGGTGTAAGGGGGGTTTGGGCTGGGGGAGGGGGATCTGTACCTACTGCAAGGGGGTGGGGGCTCTATACTTAGTGTAAGGGGGGTTTGTATTTAGTGTAGTGGGGTCTGGGCTAAGGGGGTCTGTACTTGGTGTAAGGGGGGTCTGGACTGGAGGAGGGGGGTCTATACTGAGGAGGGGGGACTGTACTAAGGGAGGGGGTCTGTAATTAGTGGAGAGGGGGGGTCTAGACTAAGGGAGGGGGGTCTATAGTGAGGGAGTGTGGTCTGTACTGAGGGGGACTATACTTAGTGGTCTGTACTAAGGGAGGGTGGTCTGTACTTAGGGGAGCGGAGTCTAGACGGAGGGAGGGGGTCTGTAGTTAGTGGAGGGGGTCTATACTGGTGGAGGGGAGTCTGTACTGAGGGAGGGGGTCTATACTGGCGGAGGGGGTCTATATATCGGCGGAGGGGGGTCTGAACTGAGAGAGGGCATGGAACTTAGTAAAGGGGGTCTGTACTGAGGGAGGGGGGTCTATACTGGTGGAGGAGGGTCTGGACTGAGGGAGGTTTGTACTAAGGGGGTCTGTACTTAGGGGAGGGGGATCAAGGCTGAGGGAGGGGGTGGTCTATACTGAGGGAAGATGGTCTGTACTGATGGGGACTATACTTAGTGAAGGGGGTCTGCACTAAGGGAGGGGGGTCGTTACTTAGTGGAGGGTGGGGTCTGCATTAAGTGGAGGGGGTCTGTAGTTAGTGGAGTGGGGGTTCTAGACTAAGGGAGGGGGGTGGTCTATACTTATGAAAAAGGTGGGTGTATACTGAGAGAGGCGGTCTGTACTTAGTTGAGGGGGGTCTGGACTGAGGGAGAGGGGTCTGTACTTAGTGGGGGGTCTATACTGAGGGAGGGTAGTCTGTACTGAGGGGGGACTATATTTGGTGGAGAGGAGGGTCTGTATTGGGGGAGGGGGGTCTATTCTTAGTGGAGAGGGGGGTCTGTACTGAGGGGGACTATACTCGGTGGAGGGGGGGTGACACAATGTTTTACCGCACCAGATGTCACCAACCCTAGTGACGCCACTGATTTAAAACAAAGACATTGTAGCTCAAATTATGTGTTTTCTGGTTTTGAGTAACCCCAAGAGCCGATTTACACCTCTGTGTGCACTAAAGTGTGACTCCACCATAAAAGACTTGGTCTGCTAGCTCATTTCAAATAGTCAAATTAAATGAATAAAATTATACTAACCTTAAAGTTACTACTTGTTGCTTTTAAGTGTCGTAGAGAAAACATTGCCATATAGTCAGATGTTATATGTTCCATGTATATATCCCTGAGTATATCTTATGCAATGTATGCAGCCATTCAAAGGTGACAACTGCTATTGTTGATGTTTATGCCTTATGTCTCTGTATATGTGAAGCCCAGGTATTGGATCTGTCAGTGAATGCAGCAAAGGAGGTTACTGCCCTCCTGAAACTTTATAAAGATTTATATGGTATCTGTTCACCTGAGTTTGTACAGTCAAAATTCTTAAACCCAAAAGAAAAGGGGGGGGGGGGGGTGTTTGGCCCAAAACGCATTCAAGTTATTATTATTTTTTTTTGCTATGAATTAATTTTATCATGAACTTATTTTGGACTCTGATATTTGTTTGGAGCTCTCATTGGATTAATGTCTGTACATTTTATTTGCTTACTGTTTAAAATGTAATTATTGTTGGAGTATAATTGGCGGAGTATGTGGGGACAAACTTGAGCCTCTAAGCCACATTATCCATAGAGACAGTAAATTATGTTTGTATATATATATATATTGTTGCAGACTGTATACCAGTGACATTTAAAGGGTTGGTATACTATTCTAGTGAGCTATGAACAACTACAATTACCATGTTTGTCTGTGGAGTATATGTTAAAAGCCTCTAGTCCGCAACAGCATGAGTGGCTAAAAGAGGACATAAAAATGCTGTAGATTTCATACACTACAGACAAACTGCTGGCTGCCTATGTTGCAGGCAACAAGGATTGAATGGATGTCAAATAGTAGCTTTAGCTCAGGAAGTGCCAGACTGACAAGCAGCTGAGAGAGATTTATGAATTTTGACTGACCTGGTACAGCAGCTAGTACCTGGAATCAGGATGGGGCAGTTGTCACTCATAGTAATGTAGCACTGGCTCCTGACGAGCACACGCTATGTGCTTTCAAAGTTAATGTTCCTGAAACCACAGTTGGGTTTTGAGGTTAATTATGCCAAATTATGATCTCAGTATCAGTCTAGCTGGAATTGCAGTTCTCCTTGACCGCAGGTGTCGCTGTCACCGCCGGCAGTATGAGAATGCAGTTTAGCTGGGTGTATTGGATACCCTTCTTTCTCTCGGAAGCAGCCCAGTGGGAATGTATACGCTGCTGTGCATTCTGGAAGAAGGTATTTAAGGTACTGCAATCACGTGCTTCGGGGTTCCGGTCCAGAAGATATCTTTTGTCTGTTTGGTCCCGGTCCTCCTGACCAGCTCCCGTGGCCCTCCTGGCCTGGGGTGCGGATCCATGCAATTTCGAGTCTCGGGGCTGGATAGCCTGAGGCAAAGCAACTGCAGGGACAGGCCTGAATGGAATTCGGGGCCAAATTATCCAAAAGTGATCCGGTGCTGTCTCATCTGAGGAGAGGCCCGGCAACTGGAGGAGCATCCAGGGGAGGACTCTTCGGGAGAAAGCCATGCGCTAAGGCTGGCTTCTCCGAAGGAGCCTGGAGGCTCAGTTGAAGGACACTAAATGGATCTACACTCATACGGTATTGCCGGACCGGCTGCAAGACACTGGTACCATATGATAGCTCTCTAAATTTGTCTGAGTCCCTCAGTTATTCTCAAGTGTTCTACATTCAAGTCTGTGGCAGAGACTTTATTCTCAAGTGTTCTAAAATTCAAGTCTGTGGCAGAGACTTTATTTTCAAGTGTTCTACAACCAAGTCTGTGGCAGAGACTTTGCTTTACCTAACGCTTCACCGGCTGCTAGGCCTGGTGAGTACAAGGTCTATCCGGTGCTTGTGAGAATCCAGCTGTGAAACGATAATTCTCTGGATTTCTATAGTGAGAGACTTTCTTGTAGTTCCAAAGTACCTGAACTTTTATCCTAACCCTCTACCCTACATTTAAGAGACTGTTTTATCTTTTTGAATAAATAACCTAAAAAAGGAAGATAAAGTGTCAGTTTCTACATTTCTTTGGGCCATCTACCACGGGAACCCCTAGACGGAGACGAGGTGAAGAAGGTAACGGTAAGCCCAATAAAACCAGCAGCTCCTCCACCTCTTTCAAAGAAGTATGTCCCGTTATCTGGAGCTCTCTTGGTTCTTGGTGAACAATCCAGGAGTGGTGAAATGTTTCAAGGAAGTATGGTTTTGGTTTGAGATATTATGAAATATTAAGATTGTGTGTAGATATTCACAAACTGACAGCTTTTGACATTGACTAACCATACCAGTTAGCAGACTGAACCTTATTGTGATGACATTAAAAGTACTATTTGTAAACCAAACTATTTCAGAACAGTTTAGCTATATATCAGAATGTGCAATACTTTCTCTTTCACAATTTTTGTCTTCTATTTTGCAGGCTAGTAGGAAATTTTTGTACTGTTAATATGTTCTAAAGATCCATAAGGCTTCAGACACACAGATCTGTGGCTAGAGATTTCAGAGACTGATGACATCACACACTTCACCAACAGATCAAATAGGAAGGCAATGATAAAATCAGAAGCACACGATGGAACAACCAGGATCATTAAACTACTGCAAAACACTGAGTATTTAAAGCAGAGTTTGTACTAGAATTTCATATAACCAATGTATATTTTATGTTATTCATATTATTATTATTATTATTTAGTAGTGGTTTTATCAATATTATTATTCAATAAGTAAAGCAATAGTTATTAGTCTTTAATAATGTATACTATGTTTTCCATAGGTTTAGAAAGACTTCACTTTTAATGTTGAACTTTAGATGACCTCTCTGCTTTTTTCTCATACTTTTTATAAGATAGTTTACTAGGTGAAAATTCATTAGGATAGTTCATTTTTTAAGTAGTTACAGTAGTTCTGTAATCCTTGAAGTTAGTTAAATCTTATCAAGATGAGGAGGGTTTGATTTAACACAGCTGGGTGCCAGACTGTCTCTACACAGGTGTTTTTAATTGGACAAAAACAGTTATAAATCATTTTAATGAACATATAGGAAATCTGGGAATAATTAAGTTTATCTGGTTGTAGAACAGGTGTCAGATTTATAGTTAGTTACATTGACATAGATTTTAGCAACCAATCATATCTAGGAGAGATGGTTAAGATAAAGCCTGCAAAATGGTATATAAATGCAAGCTCTACAATTGTTAGAGACAAGTCCAGATAGGCGTCTATCAGGCTCACTTCTATATATGCAGCCTTATTGCATGGGTTATAGCGGTGAGAACCAATAGCAAATATCTGTTCCTTTTCTCCTCGTACGACTCAAATAAAGAAAATCTGCTTCACTGAAGTCCTGCCTGGTTCGATACGCTATTATTCGACTTCAAGTTCCACCCAAAAATGCAACTTCTGCTTTAAGTGCTGGTGACCCCCTGACATGCCACATTTGGCATGTCATTTTTTTTTTGGGGGGGGGGGGGGCGGGTACCCAGTTTTGACAGGCAACCAGCTCCCACTTCCTCACCTGGTGCTGGGGCGCCAGAAGGAAGATCGCCTCTCCCTCCTCCCTCCCTGCAATCTTCTGGGACACATCACAGGTCCCAGCAGATTGCCTGGCCATTCACACCGTGCAGCACGGCTGGTGCATGCGCAGTGCGCGCCCGGCTATGTAGCCACAGCGGGCACCCACAGTTAGAATAAAGAGTATGGTCCCTCGCGCTACCAAGTGAATAAAACAAAAAAAGTGATTAATGAAACTGCTGCTAGACCTATAGTGTACAAAGTGCACATAGATAAATGCAAATATAAACTGATCAACCCACAGTTAGAATGCCAGTGCTGCGCAGAGGAGGGGAAGAGGAGTGGGGATTCGAACGCCCACATTGCTGGACCATGGGACAGGTGAGTGTCTGACTATTAAAAGTCAGCAGCTACACTTTTAAATGGGTGGAACTCCGCTTTAAGCTGTAGGGTTGCCAACTGTCTGTAAATTTAAAGACCATTTGTAAAAATCAAAAGATTTGCTCCCATTCATGGATGTCTGTGGAAAGGTGGCAGTCCTTGTAAAAATGACCACCTCTCTCTGTCTTTATAGGCATATGAGGATGTGGGAGGATGCTGAGAGATGTAGTTTACTAGGAATCCTCTTTCTTCTTCCCAGTTCTAGCAAAAAAACAGAACTTCAAGCCTCATTCTGGGACTTTCAGGCCTCCTTCTGGTATCCTTTAGCACAAGGGGGAAGAAGAGAGGATTCCTAGAACAAAATAAATCAGGGGCTTTCATACATATTATCAAAACGAGTAAAGGTTTATGCTGTATATACCATGGGACACAAGAAATCAGTACAGAATATTAGTAAACAATAAGGATCCTTAACTACTTCCTGTAATGTGTACACATATATGCAGCCCTGCAGAAGTGGGTGTTCTTCTGTGAGCCGCTTATACATGTACATGTGTTTGTGCTGGGAACACGCTGCACAGCGCGCTCCCAGCACGGGATCAGGAACTCACGAGAGCCCCGAGTCCTGTACTAACGATCAGGAACTGGGAAGCCTGGATCATGATCACCTGATCGCTGTGAAAGCCTCTGATTGGTTATTACAGTGATCAGTCACTGTGCAACCCATCCCTGTGTTTTTTTCTCCTTTTGAATGGAGATACATTGTACCTTTTTCTTCTTGCCAGAGGAGAAATGTAAACAAAAACAAATGTGTGTAAAATAAAAAAATAAACAATCAAGGTCGGTCTCAGGGTTAGGGTCAAGGTCAGGGTCAAAGGTTCAGGTCAGGGTTAATGGTTGGGGTCAAAAGATCAGGGTCAGTGTATTTTAGGTACGATTTATTAAAAAATAAACATCAGTATCAGTCAGTGTCAGTATGTTTTAATTAGGATATAAAAAAATGTGCACCATTGTTTCTGAGCCCGCTACAGATACAGAAAAACACACATGTGGTATTGCTGCGATCATCAGGAGCAGGAGAATTTGCTTTGGGTTGATCTTTTGTGGTGGGTTATGTTATTAGCAAGAATTATACAGTTACTGTACATTTTATTTTTTAATATTTTTGTACGAGTTTTCCTTTGCTAATAAAAAAATAAAAATCAGGAGATATCCATTACAATTTACCACCAAATAAAAGCCCAATTTGTCCTGAAATACAAGGTATAATTCATCTGGATATACTAAGGGCCCGATTAAGGCTTTCCGATTAAGGCCAGCAATATGTGGTTTGAATCTCAGGCCGGTTCAGTAGGAACCCGCCGTGCTTCGAAGCGTTAATAGGCAGGCTTAATGTACCAGGTTGATCGATCAACTTGGGTACAACCAACCTACCGGATTCTCTTGCGATTATCAATAACAGTTGCTATAGCCGCTAGCAATAATCACTGTCTTCTCCCGTCGGGGACAGCTTCCCCTGCATGCCCCCGCTTGGAGAAGACATTTGCTGGTTCCCCTGTCAAAACTGTCTGTGTTAATGGGGAAATCGTGCAAATTTTTTTCCTGCAACACGTGGTTCCAAGAAAGAAATTTGCACTGTGCATAGCCAGCCTAAGACTGAATGGGTGAAACATTTGAGGGGCAGTCCTTCAGGTGGAGGCATACAAGATTGTACCGTTTGTGCAGTAAAGCTTGGTGAAGAAGTGAGACAAACCGCAAGCAGTACTTTGTTTTTTAAATTCTGAGAGTCTTGTTAGCCTATATCAAACTGGAAAGATACCACAATGGTTTGTTATACGATATAACAAAAATGTATTTTTTGCACAAACTGATTGAAGCTTACTTACTTGCTATATTTATCATCATATTTACAGATATAGCTGAGATGAGCAGCAAATGCTTCTACTGCCAGAGGACAAGGAACTTCCCCACTTTTCCTTTTTATAATAACTCCTGGAGAGAGAAGGGAAGATAAAAAAAAAAAAAAATAATAATAATAAGCATTGTAATAGATGCAAACAAAGACAGAAAAACAACATCATAAAGTAAAGACTTTTCTTCATTTTTCTAAATTAAATCAGCTCACAAACTCTTGATTCAAGCCATGGAACCTGCCATTAAAGGGGTTGTAAACCCTTGTTTAAAAAAAAAAAAAAAATAACAAACATGTCATACTTACCTCTACCGTGCAGTTCGTTTTGCACAGAGTGGCCGCAATCCACCTGTTCTGGGGTCCCCTGGCGGCGTTATCCTATGGGGTTGCGTCCATAGACACAGAATGCCGGACTCGGCGCCTGCATCATTGGAGTTGATTGACAGCAGCAGGAGCCAATGGCTGCGCTGCTATCAATCTATCCAATCAAGAGCCGAGACAACGGGCAGAGAGGTTTAGTGTGTCCCCACCGAGGGAACGAACAGACTCAGTGTCAGAAGTTTTTTCAGGATGCATTAAGGTGAAAAA